>JAFEMH010006462.1:0-122730 GCA_022495995.1 Adenophora triphylla var. japonica
AAAAAAAGAGGGAAAGCAAAAAGAGCTTATACCTCGGGGCAAACTGAAAGCGCTGACAAGGAGCTCACGGCCTTCGGCCGTACCTATCAAGAGCAAAGTAAAGCTCTGCTAGCCCGGCCTCTCCCACGAGACATCTCCGGCCGTCTCCATGTCCTCCAAAAAGGGACCTCAAGAAGGCAAAGACGCTGCCGTCCCCTCGGCATGCCAAAGAGGGTGCTCGAAAAGCAAACCACAAAAGAAGGCCCTAGCGATGCGCTCGGCGCCATCCTCTCCTCCTCCCGGCCTCGTAACTCGCTATGGTCTCCACAATCTTACCGTAGACCACGGCATACTCCATCCCCATCCCCTTTTTGGGAATAAGGGGAAAATCCCGAGAAGAGCACAACGAGATCAGCATCGCTATAGCCGTCCCGCCACTCAATCTTTGCGTCCATTAAAGGACAAACCCGTGATCGCGGCATAGTCGGAGGGCGTAACCGTAGCCTCGCCCGGAAGAAGTGAAAGGTGTGGGTCGCGTCCCACCAAGTCTTTGCCGCGCGAGCAAACATCAAGCCCTTGCTCTTAGGGAACTTGACCGGTCCCCTCAAGCACTCAACGAACTCCCGTGAGCCCCGTCTCGACAACAATCTCTCGGACTCGGCAAAGCTCCTCGGCCCGCATCCCGGAAGCCGATCCCACAAGTCAATCACGGACTCCACTGATCCTCGAGTCTTCATTTTGTTCAGTTGCTCCGTCACAAAACGGTTTCCGCCCTGCAAAAAAAAGAGAGAAAATGTCAAAAAAAATTGCATTTGCATTTGCACAAAAAAAAAAAGTATACACATGCATTAAAAAAAAAAAAAAAATTCGGCAGCATAACGGCATGCAATAGACATAGCCCCATTTTTCTCACAGAAAAGACAGTTTTCAGCAAATCCCATTCAACAATTTTCAATAAAAAAAAAATGCATACATGCATATCCTACAAGAAGTCGACGGAAATAAAAACTCCGTCTCAATTTCAAAAAAAAAATGCATACATGCATATCATCCATCTTACATGCAACGGGAGGAAAAATCCGTCCCACTTTTCAAAAAAAAAAATCCTAAACATACATACATCTCATATTGGCAAAATGCCCATTCTTTCCAAACAAAATGCATGCATTGCATCATTCATCGATATCAATATTCAATTTCAAAAAAAAAATCATCATCATCACAATTTTCGAATTTTCACATGCAATTTTCGGATAAAAAAAAAATGGCGAAAATGCCAATTCTTTCTCCAAGCAAAATGCATATTTTGGGATACCCACATAATCATTGCAACATGCAAAGCATCAAAATCAAGATTCAAAGCCAAGAATATCAATCATTCGAATTTTCAAAAAAAAAAATTCAAAAATCACCCAAAATTCAAATTTCAAACAAGAAATCAACAAAGGGATCAAAGGGTTTCAAAGTATACCGTTCGGAGATTCGAATCCGAAGTCCAATGTTGCCAAGCATCGGGGTAATGCTCCTCCGCAACCGATTGCGAAAGATTGTAATGCCTCCTCATCCGGACGAGCTCCAATCGTCTCTCCGCCACCGGGCCACGTCCTTGGCCTTGAAAAACACCTTCCCCGTGTTCCATTGCTCAAAAAATCGAAGAAATCGGAAGATTTTTGAAGCTTTTCTTGGCCAACAATGGCTTCTCCTCGGTTTTTTCTCTCTCTCTCTCGTCTGTTTCAAAACTGAATGGGGAAGAAGAAAAGGGCGGGCCCTCATTAATACCCCTGGTTTTCAAACCCTCTCCGCGCGGACAGGATTGCAAGGGTCAAAACGACCCTTTTGCCCCTTAAAATTCCCGGGACTCGCAATTCGGTCCCAACTTGGACAGAGTTAACCAAAGTTAACCAAAGTCGGCCCCTTGTCAAGAAAATCATTCCCCGGCGGTCAAACGTAAGACCGATCTCCCGAGAAAGATAAAGAGATCCCGTATCTTTCATCAAAATCCTTCCCTATCGAAACGTAAGACCGAGTGCCCCGAGAAAGATAACGGGTCCCGTATCTTTCATCAAAATCATTCCCGGCAGTAAAACGTAAGACCGAGTGCCCCAAGAAAGATAACCAAATCTCGTATCTTTCATCAAAATCCTTTCCCGGCAGTAAAACGTAAGACCGAGTGCCCCCGATAAAGATAACGAAATCCCGTATCTTTCATCAAAATCCATCCCCAAGCAGAAACGTAAGACCGAGTGCTCCCTTGAGAAAGATAACGGATCCCGTATCTTTCATCAAAATCATTTCCCTATAGAAACGTAAGACCGAGTGCCCCGAGAAAGATAACGAGATCCCGTATCTTTCATCAAAATCCTCCTGCATAAAACGTAAGACCGAGTGCCCCGAGAAAGATAACGGATCCCGTATCTTTCATCAAAATCATCTCCGTGATAAACGTAAGACCGAGTGCCCCGAGAAAGATAACGAGATCCCGTATCTTTCATCAAAATCACCCCGGCGGTAAACGTAAGACCGAGTGCCCCGAGAAAGATAACGAGATCCCGTATCTTTCATCAAAATCACCCCGGCGATCGAAACGTAAGACCGAGTGCCCCGAGAAAGATAACGAGATCCCGTATCTTTCATCAAAATCATCCCCCGTGAAAGAAACGTAAGACCGAGTGCTCCCGAGAAAGATAACGGATCCCGTATCTTTCATCAAAAATCATCCCCGGCAAATAAACGTAAGTCCGATCTCCCGAGAAAGATAACGAGATCCCATATCTTTCATCAAAATCCTTCCGGTAGTAAAACGTAAGATCGAGTGCCCCCGAGAAAGAAACGGATCCCGTGATCTTTCATCAAAATCATCCCCAAAGCGCAAAACGTAAGACCGAGTGCTCCTGAGAAAGATAACGGATCCCGTATCTTTCATCAAAATCATCCCCCAAGCAAAACGTAAGACCGAGTGCCCCGAGAAAGATAACGGATCCCGTGATCTTTCATCAAAATCATCCCCCGGCAAGAAACGTAAGACCGATTGCCCCGAGAAAGATAACGAGATCCCGTATCTTTCATCAAAATCTTCCCTAAGAGCCAAACGTAAGACCGAGTGCCCCTGAGAAAGATAACGAGATCCCGTATCTTTCATCAAAATCTTCCCTGATAGCCAAACGTAAGACCGATCTTTCCGAGAAAGATAACGAGATCTCGTATCTTTCATCAAAATTCTTCCTAAGCAAAGAAACGTAAGACCGAGTGCCCTGAGAAAGATAACGAGATCCCATATCTTTCATCAAAATCCTCCGGCAGTAAAACGTAAGACCGAGTGCCCCGAGAAAGATAACGAGATCCCGTATCTTTCATCAAAATCCTCCACGACAGTAAAACGTAAGACCGATCTCCCCGAGAAAGATAACGGATCCCGTATCTTTCATCAAAATCCTTCCCGGCAGTCAAACGTAAGTCCGATCTCCCTGAGAAAGATAACGAGATCCCGTATCTTTCATCAAAATCCTTCCCGGCCGTAAAACGTAAGACCGAGTGCCCCGAGAAAGATAACGGATCCCGTATCTTTCATCAAAATCATCCCCCGGCAGTAAAACGTAAGACCGAGTGCCCCGAGAAAGATAACGGATCCCGTATCTTTCATCAAAATCATCCCCCGGCAGTAAAACGTAAGACCGAGTGCCCCGAGAAAGATAACAGATCCCGTATCTTTCATCAAAATCATCCCCCAGCAGTAAAACGTAAGACCGAGTGCCCCGAGAAAGATAACGGATCCCGTATCTTTCATCAAAACTCTTCCCGGTAGTAAAACGTAAGACCGAGTGCCCCGAGAAAGATAACGGATCCCGTATCTTTCATCAAAATCATTCCCGGCAGTAAAACGTAAGACCGAGTGCCCTGAGAAAGATAACGAGATCCCGTATCTTTCATCAAAAATCAATCTCCGGCAGTAAAACGTAAGACCGATTTCCCCGAGAAAGATAACGAGATCCCGTATCTTTCATCAAAATCTTCCCCGGCAGTAAAACGTAAGACCGATCTCCCCGAGAAAGATAACGGATCCCGTATCTTTCATCAAAATCATTCCCTAGCAAATAAACGTAAGACCGATCTCCCGAGAAAGATAACGGATCCCGTATCTTTCCTCAAAATCCTTCCCTATAGCCAAACGTAAGTCCGATCTCCTCCCCGAGAAAGATAACGAGATCCCGTGATCTTTCATCAAAATCATCAACCGGCAGTCAAACGTAAGACCGATCTCCCCGAGAAAGATAACGGATCCCGTATCTTTCATCAAAATCATCCAACGGCGGCTCAAACGTAAGACCGATTTCCTGCACGAATACGTCGATTTTCCTCACAAAGGCTAACAAAATCCCCAAAGAAAGTTAACGGAATCCCAAAAGCCAACGGAATCTCGAGTAAGACTCGAACTACGAAAGGGCTTGATTCCCACTCGGGATACGTAGGTAGCCTATCATTAGGTCTCACCTCGACCAAAACGGTCACCCTCTCCTTCGGCCAGCCAGACAAAGTCCACCGAAAGGCCATTTCAAATTAAGGTCCGAGACGCCTAAAACGCCATCATCAAGGTTCGAGGCACCTAAAATGCCATCTCCAAGGTTCGAGGCACCTAAAACGCCATCTCCAAGGTTCGAGGCACCTAAAACGCCATCTTCAAGGTTCGAGGCACCTAAGACGCTATCACTAGAAAGCGATAAATCGCAATCATCCCCAGCAGAGACCGAAAATGGTCATCCCTATCCCAAAGCGGAGCGGATACCCATCAGACCGAAAATGGTCATCTCTTATCCCAGCAGAAGTTTCTTTCCAAAGAAACGACCTGTAGAACTCGCTCATCGTGTTCGAGGCACCTAAAACGCCATCATCTCCTGTGGTCAAAGACCCGAACTACGATCGCTTGATTCCCATTCGGGATACGTAGGTAGCCTATCGCTAGGTTCAGCCACCCGATCACTCGATCATCCTGCCAAATATGGAGCCTTACTCTTATCGACGACCCCGCTTCCTTCGAAAGCGCCGTCGCCGAGGGGCTACTGTAAGTGCTCCAATTTGAGCTTGTTAGAATTTTCGTTAGAAAATTAACGAAAGTTATAACATTTCTAACAATTCCTAACAATCCTAACTTTTCTAACAAAGTGAGGGTAAAATGGGCATTGTTATTTAAGGTTAAACCTTAAAAAGAATCTTAAAAAGAGAAACAAAAGAAGAAAACCATAAATAGAAATGCTGGAAACATAAACTGGCTGTTTAATTTGAATTTCAAAAAAGAAATATTCCTCTTGTCCAAAGCTGGAGCTGCATTTAATGAACAGTGCACGCTGAGGGTTCCTATCCGCGCGGATAAGTATGTCATTACCAGAGGGCTATAAATTGAGCCCTCCAGTCACAAAAATAAGGAGGAAAAACACAATTGCACCGAACCTCTGGCGAAATATAGAGAGAAAACAGTGAGAATTCTTCAAGAATTGTCACCTTTTTCTCTCCAATCTTTCCCAACTCACACTCATACACTCACTCTCATATTCAAGCCTTAAACACTCATACACTCAAGCCAAAAAACTCAAGAACACAAGGAAGATTGGTAAACCCTCCTTCTCCTTACCCTAAACTCCAACCATGCATGCATTTGCAAACTACAAAATGTAGTTCTTTCATCTTCTTGCTCTAGATCTAAGAAGATCACCATGGAAGACCATCTCCATGGATGATCTTCTACAAAGATCAAAATTATTTTCAAGTTCTCTTACTTTCTTGCAAAGAAAACTCATTTTCAAAACCCTAAAAACCATTTTCAAGCATAAAATCTCATTTTCAAAGGATAAAATCCCCCTCCCCAAGCAAATGAAATGCTTAGTCCTAATGTACCCCAAGGATGGTTTGGTATAGTTGATTCACCACTAAAATGTCTAGTGATCACTAACCAAAACCTAGGGAAATGGGGACAAGCATGGATGCAAAACCCCCCTTAAAATCATATTTTCTCTCTTGGGAAGTTGCTGTCCAGTAGCAATTTTCCCAGACCTCAGTCCATTGTCTTAATTTTTGGACACATATGAACTTAGAATTTGGTGTTGACTACAAAACACTTTTTGTATCCAACATCCAGATCTTTCCATACATATTTTTACTTTATTTTTTGGGTGAGTAAAACTCCACTTTTCAAATTTTCTTTCAGAGGCTAGTTCATCAGCTTCTGGGAATCCAGATCTCATATCCGAGGTTTCCAGAAGGTTTTGACCCCTCAAATCTTCTCCAAAATGGAAAATTCCTTCGCACAAATCTTAATTAAGGTGTCTAGAACAACTTTCATTCTCTGAGTTTATCCAGATTATGAAGTTTTAAGACCCTTGAATTCATTTCAAAATCAAAGGTCCACTGCCCTTTTCATTCTGGCAGAAATGGCTCTCAACTTCAAAAGGTCTTTTGAGTATCAAATCTCAATCCAAAAATTTTCCAAAAAATCATGGAATCAGTTTAAAGTCTTAAAAAGATATCCCAATTTTTACTTTTCTGAGTTTCAAAGTATTTTGGCCAAAACACACACCCACACACACACAAATGATTTTCAGCTTGGAAGACTCGTTTTACGAGGCATTCCGGGTGCACACTAACGTCCTTCCCGGCGTGTAACATGACCTCCGAACCTAAATCTCTGATCTCGGGCTTTTTTCAAAGTTTTGGCCCTCAAAATTAAAATGGCGTGGCGACTCCGTTTTCGTTGATTTTTTCAAACAAAAATGGGAAAATTTTCGGACACACATTCATCACAGCAGTGTTTGCAGGAGGAGCCCGATATCTGTAGGCAGGTGCAGCGGCCGGTTGCTGATTGTAAGCCTTTTCAAACTTTGCTGCAGATTTAACCATGGCCCGTAAGTCTGAGTATGGAAAGTGACTGAGGGAGGGTCTCAGATGCGGTTTCAAGCATGACTGGAAGATGTCCAGTTGTTCCTCTTCGGAAGTGGGGATGGCCATTTCACTGAGTTTCAGATTCCACCGCTTGTAGAAGTCCCCAACATTCTCATCAAGGCCTGCACGCCCCCATTGTTGTTTGTAGGTCGAACCCTATTTGTTTCCCATTCCAAGTTGGCCTTATATTTTCTGTGAAGGCATTGGTAATCCCCTGGTCCCACGTAGCCACGGCTTCGGGTTTCAAACGGAAGAACCACTTTAAGGCGCCGGACTTCAAAGATAGGCGAAATAATCGGCCAAGCTGGCGATTGGTACACCCTTTGGCCTTCATCGCCAAGGTATATGTGTCCAAATGGGTTTTCGGGCATGCGGTCCCATCAAAGAGATCCAAATTAGGCATCACGAATTTGTGGGGGCGGAGGAACAATGGAGTCCGGGTGCAGTAGGCCGGAAGGCGGGACTTCTTGGCGATCGGTTCGGCGATACGCGCTTTCATTTCCTTGTGTTGTTCCATGAACCGGGTCGGATGAGGGTCTTGTGGCGGAACCATGGCATTCAAGCTAGTGGGTGAGCTGAGAGAGGAGCTACCACCTTTGGAGGCGGGCGGGTGGAGGAACGGCCGACCCGGGGACGTAGGTGAAAACCTGTCACGGGGCCGAGTTACCACTGGGGAGCATGAGTAGGAGCACGAGCAAAAGGATAGAACCTTTCGGCTTGCTTTGTTGATTTTCAAGCTGGCAAAGTAGGTGGAGAGCAGCCCGATGTAGCCGGATAACTTGGATTTCCAGTGGGGCCCGTAGAAGTAGGCTTGAGTGCGGGTCTTGTCCCAGTTGTTGAATTGCATAGGTCACTGTGGTGAAGGTGTGTAACCCGGAGTGCTTGCGGTCCTGGTGATTCGGATGACACCGGATGGAGGCTTGGTAACCCATAGAAGTCTGAGTGAGGAATGGATTTGTGTGAGCTTGGTGAACTAGTAATCTTGTTCGAGGAGGGCTCCTGGCTGTGGCCCCGAGAACCAAGTTGTGGCGGCATCCCGAACTGTGGGCATTTATTGTGGCCCTTTGAACCGTATTCTTGCGAAGGCAGGATTGATCGGTTCCAAAGCGTGGCGGGATCCCGATTAGTGTGGCATTCCGAGATAGCCCCAACCATGAGAAGACATTAAAATCTTGATTTTGCCCCCAACGATTTGTGTCGTCGGGCGCATGGATCCTGGTGGTACGTGGTTGGGGAGTTTGGTGACCCGAAAATCGAGGAGCATGGGTTACGGTAGTGGCACCATAGGAGGTGGGTGGCGGCATCTGGTGTAGTCGGGCGGCGAGAGTGGGGTTGGCATCCTCGTCTTCTTCCACGGTGAAGGTGCCATACGGATTGAGGCGGCGGCCGGACCGTGGCTCTTAATAGCCTCCGTAAGGCTATTTAGGCGTGCTTCTGTCGTAACCTCATACGTACGCTAAGCGATTCCACTTTGTTGCTCTGTCGAGGGTCCGGGAGGCGGAGTGACGTTATCCCCATCATTACCGGCGATGCGAGACATTTTGAAACCCGGAGTCGGAACAAACGGTGAAGGCGATGGCGCGCTTGACTCTTCCCAACTAATCAAACGATGACCCGGTGCCGAAACCAAGCTTTGTGCGGAGGCTGAGGGGGAAAGGACACGAAGGATTCGGATGTGCAGGAATGGAAGGAGGGTAGGTGTTTGGGCTTTAGGCTCATGCAACATGCGATTATTTGTTCACGTTTACTTAAAACATGCTTTATTAACCTAATCGGTTGGAAAAGATTGCTCTTCTTTTCGCAAACTACTCGGGATCACGGATCGGTGGGCCCCGTCACTACGTCTATAAGCCCCTCGTATTCCACCTGTATTTCGACCTCCCGGGGTGGGACGGCCCGGGCGAGGGTCCTATAGGGCAGCGACTCCCACCCAGAAAGAAAAACGATCCTAAAAGTCTGGCGGGTAATCGAGTCTTAACGAGCATTCGATGTAAATTACGGACAAAGGCGACGTCAAAAGTCAAGATCGTGTCCGAGGGCTCGACGAAAAGTCGGCATGATTTAGACCGATAAGCGTCCACAATTGATCTTGACTTGTCGTCGGTTAAGCCGTAATTAGGCATGGAATAATCATTAATCCTTGATGACTCGGTGTCAATCTTTGGGAGTCAGTGTATAATTTGTGCCGGTCGAGCCGAAGTCAAGGCGCCGGTCAATATCTTGGTCAAAGTCTCGCGGCGGAAAACCGGCGGAACTTCGGCGATTAGGGTCCCGAAAGATATTGAGTCGGTATGCCGACAAAGGCTTGAAAGGAAAGGTCTATACACAGACAGGGCATGACACAGACCAGACTAAAAACCAACCGGGTCTCGGACAAAGTGTGTCACGGACAAGTGCATGGTCGACACGAGGCTCCATGGGATGTTTGGGTAGTCCTGTGCTCATCCGAGAGGCGTAATAAGACCAAACGGACCGCGACAAGGATTTCCCCGGGTTAGGGACGTAGTGTGCAGTGTACGGTCACGTGCGCGTAGTGTGCAAGCAGTCTATATTCTTTTTCTGAGTAAAATAGGAAAATTTTTTATGTGTCTTAAAAATATGATGCATGATTTTTTTTTTTGAAAATTTTCTTTTTTTTTTGAAAACCCCTTTTTTTTTTTTTTGAAATTTAATGAACACATAAGCACGTAAGCACGAAAATTCCGACAGTTAGGGACATTATTCCGACAGTCAAAATTTTGACTTTCTCCGAGGCGGCCAAAACAACACGAAAACTGTGCAAAAATCAACACACACACAAAAATGATTTTCAAAGCCGGGACGGAAGCTTGACCCTCAAAAGCTTTTTTTTTTTTAAAACGGTGATACCGGTACGTGGGATTGTTAGACCACAATTTATCCCGACTCGTGTTAGGAGGCGGTAACGGGAAGTTTAATGGTTTCCACCAATATACCAAATACCATTTTTTTTTAAAAAAAAAAAAAAAGCTTAGTCCCCAGCGGAGTCGCCACTGTGATGATGTGTCGCCATTTCGCGGGAAAAAATTCGATTTTTCGCGTTTCTTTGAAAAAAACCAAATAAAACCCGGGAAAAAGAACGGAGTCGCCACGCCATTTTTGTTTTAAGGGCCAAAACTTTGAAAAAAGCCCGAGATCAGAAATTTGGGTTCGGAGGTCATGTTACACGCCGGGAAGGACGTTAGTGTGCACCCGGAATGCCTCGTAAAACGAGTCTTCCAAGCTGAAAATCATTTGTGTGTGTGTGTGTGTATTTTGGCCAAAATAATTTGAAACTCAGAAAAGTAAAAATTGTGATATCTTTTTAAGACTTTAAACTGATCCCATGATTTTTTTGGAAGATTTTTGGATTGAGATTTGGTACTCAAAAGACCTTTTGAAGTTGAGAGCCACTTCTGCCAGAATGAAAAAGGCAGTGGACCTTTGATTTTGAAATGGATTCAAGGGTCTTAAAACTTCATAATCTGGATAAACTCAGAGAATAAAAGTTGTTCCAGACACCTTAAATAAGATTTGTGCGAAGGAATTTTACATTTTGGAGAATATTTGAGGGGTCAAAACCTTCTGGAAACCTCAGATATGAGATCTGGATTCCCAGAAGCTGATGAACTAGCCTCTGAAAGAAAATTTGAAAAGAGGAGTTTTACTCACCAAAAAAATAAAGTAAAAATATGTATGGAAATATATGGATGTTGGCTACAAAAAGTGTTTTGTAGTCAACACCAAATTTCACATTTATATGTGTCCAAAAAATTAGACCATGGACTGAGGTCTGAGGAAATTGCTACTGGACAGCAACTTCTCAAGAAAGAAAATATGATTTTAAGGGGGGTTTTGCATCCATGCTTGTCCCCATTTCCCTAGGTTTTGGTTAGTGATAACTTGACATTTTAGTGGTGAATCAACTATACCAAACCATCCTTGGGGTACATTAAGACTAAGCACTTCATTTGCTTGGGAAGGGGAATTTTATCCTTTGAAAATGAGATTTGATGCTTGAAAATGGTTTTTAGGGTTTTGAAAATGCATTTGCAAGAAAACAAGAACACATTAAAGAAAATGTTGATCCTTTTAGAAGATCATCCATGGAGATGGACTTCCATGGTGATCTTCTTGGATCTTAAGACAAGAAGAAGAATGAACTACATTTTGTAGTTTGAAGATGCATGCATGGATGAGAGATTTAGGGTAAGAAGAGGGAGGTTATACCTATCTTCCTTGAGTTTGTGTTTGAATGGGTTCAAGGCTTGAATGTGTTTAGGGTTTGAATTTGAGAGTGAGTGTGAGTTGGGAAAGATTCAAGAGAAAATGGTGACAATTCAAGTGAATTCTCACTGTTTTCTCTCTATATTTCGCCAGAGGTTCAGTGCAAATTGTGTTGTGGCTCCTCATTTTTGTGACTGGAGGGCTCAATTTATAGCCCTCTGGAAATGACAGAGATGTCCGCGCGGATAGGGTCCCTCAGCGTGCCTTTGTTCATTAAATCTTTGCTCGAGCTTTGGACAAGAGGAATATTTCTTTTGAAAATTCAAATTAACAGCCAGTTTATGTTTCCAGCCATTTCTATTTTTGGTTTTCTTCCTTTGTTTTGCTTTTTAAGATTCTTTTTGAGGTTTAACCTTAAATAACAATGCCCATTTTACCCTCACTTTGTTAGAAAAGTTAGGAATGTTAGGAAATGTTAGGAATGTTAAAACTTTCGTTAATTTTCTAACGAAAATACTAACAAGCTCAAATTGGAGCACTTACACCAGGCGGGAGAAGAGCTGGAGGAAGTAGAAATCAATTGCTATTTCCCAGAGCAGAAAATAAAGATTGGAAAGCAGTTGTCGCGGGATGAGCGGGAGTGTTTAATTGAATTTTTGAAAGAAAATTTGGACGTTTTCGCATGGAGGCCTGAAGATATGAGGGTCATTGATGAGAACGTCGCTTTACATTGTTTGAACACTGATCCTAATATAGAGCCATTTAAGCAGAAGGTCAGGCATTTGTCGCCAGAAAAAGAGTTGGCTGTGATGGAGGAAGTGGAGAAATTGTTGAAGGCGGGAATAATCGAGAAGATTCAATACCCCGTATGGTTGGCATGTCCTGTAATGGTGGTAAAGTCAAACAAGAAGTGGAGAATGTGTATTGATTTCACCGATTTGAATACGGCATGTCCCAAGGATTGCTATCCTTTGCCCAAGATTGACAAGTTGGTAGATTCCATTGCTGGTCATAAGGTGTTCAGTTTTATTGATGCTTACTCGGGATATCACCAAATTAAGATGGCTGAGGAAGATAAGGCGAAGACAGCGTTTAGAACTCCAATGGGAAATTTTTGTTACAAAATGATGTCGTTTGGCTTGAAGAATGCGGGGGCGACTTATCAGAGAATGGTGAATGAAGTTTTTAAGTCACAAATTGGGCGAAATATGGAAGCGTACATCAATGATATGGTGATCAAGTCTAAGGAGAACAATCATGTGCTAGATTTGGTAGAGACTTTCGAAAACTTGAGGAGGAATTCCATGAAATTGAATCCAAGTAAGTGCACATTTGGTGTAACCGCGGGAAAGTTTTTGGGATTCTTGGTAAACAGGCGTGGGATTGAGGCCAACCCCGAAAAAATTCAGGCGTTGTTAGACATGTCGCCACTAAAATCTATCCGCGAGATACAGCGATTGAATGGGAGGATCATCGCCCTTGGAAGGTTTATTTCAAAGTCAGCGGAGAGATGTTTGTCGTTTTTCAATGTGTTGAAGGGCGGGAAGAAATTCGAGTGGAGCGAGGAATGTGGAGTAGCTTTTGAAGAAATGAAATCTTATTTGGGGAAGCCGCCATTATTGAGTAGCCCTGTAGAGGGGGAAGAATTGTTTGTTTATTTGGCAGCCTCTGACTATGCAGTTGCTGCAGTTTTGGTAAGGGAGGATGGAGGAATTCAAAAGCCCGTATATTATGTTTCCAAGGCATTGAGAGAAGTTGAATCGAGATATTTTAATGCTGAAAAGTTGGCCTATGCTTTGGTAGTGGCGGCGAGAAAGTTAAGGGCATATTTTGTCGCTCATACAATTGTTTTGTTGACGGATGCTCCTTTAAGAAAGATTTTGCAGCAGCCGGATTCCGTGGGAAGGCTGTTGAAGTGGTTAATTGAGTTGACGGAGTTTGACATTAGATATGAATCTCGCCGAGCAATAAAGGCGCAA
This sequence comes from Adenophora triphylla var. japonica, assembly GCA_022495995.1. Lineage (NCBI taxonomy): Eukaryota > Viridiplantae > Streptophyta > Magnoliopsida > Asterales > Campanulaceae > Adenophora > Adenophora triphylla. The sequence goes on from JAFEMH010006462.1 coordinate 13,110, forward strand.
GCATTGGCAGACTTTATCGTGGAGACTTCATTCACTAAGTCTCAAGCGGAAATGTTGGTGGAGCGCGGGAAGAAGAAGGCAGAGAAGCGAACGGTGCCAAGTTTGGTCGAGGAAAAGGAGAGACCGTCGGACTGTTGGGTTTTACATGTAGATGGATCATCTACAAAATATAGAGGGGGAGCGGGAATGGTGCTGGTGTCGCCAGATTTGGAATGTGAGTATAAAAAGGCTTTCAGGTTCAAGTTCCACAGTGTGTGTCCAACAATCAGGCGGAATACGAGGCATTGATGGCGGGAATAGAGTTTGCTCGTAACATTGGTGTTAAGAATATTATAATTCACTCTGACTCTCAGCTCATTGTAAATCAAGTGCGGGGTGAGTATGGGGTAGTGAATTCATATCTGATAAAGTATTGCAATTTGGCGAGAAGTATTTTGGGTAGTTTCGAGTTCTGGGAGCTTGTACAAGTTGATAGGGCAGAGAATTCAAAGGCTGATGCGCTGAGTAGGTCGGCCGGAAGTGAAGAAAATGAGGCAGCTATGGATCCCCTGGTGGAATATGTAGACATGCCGGCAATTGATAAGCCCATGGTCATGGAGATAGGGAGGCGAAGCAAGTTGGGTTGCTTGACATGAAAGATTTTTTAGAGAAGGGTGAATTGCCGCTTGATGAAGAAAGGGCTAAGATAGTGAAGGTGACTTCTCCGCGATTTACTGTGCAGGATGGAATTCTGTATAGAAGATCTTTTTCAAAGCCATTGATGAGGTGCATAGAGCCAGGGATGGTGGCCAAGGTTTTGTTTGAAATCCATGAAGGCATTTGTGGTGGTCATCCAGGGGCGAGATCCCTGGCGGAGAAGGTATTATTCCATGGCTATTATTGGCCGAGTTTGAGGAAGGATGCTGAAGAATATGTGCGAAAATGCGAGAAGTGCCAACGGTTTGGGAACATTCCACGACAACCCGCCACTGAGCAGACGCCTATTGTCGCAACATGGCCTTTTGATATGTGGGGGATAGATTTGATTGGGCCATTCCCAAAGGCCAAGGGAGGATGCCAGCATGTAGTCGTGGCCGTTGATTATTTTACAAAGTGGACGGAGGCGAAGGCTCTGGCGACAATAAGCGAAGACAATGTGATTAAGTTTGTTCAAGAAAACATTTGGTGCAGGTATGGGTTACCCAGGGCCATTGTCTCTGATCATGGAACACAATTTGGTAAAAAATTTGTAGCAGAGTGCCAGAGGATGAATGTGAAGCATTGGATGTCGGCGGTGTACAGGCCGCAGTGCAATGGTCAGGCGGAGGCGGCAAACAAGCAAATTATTGTCGCCTTACGTAAGAATCTGGAAGGAAGAGGCAGAGCATGGTTAGAAGAGTTGTCAATTGCATTATGGTATGTAAGGACCACTATAAAGGGTTCAACTGGTGAAACAGCGTTTGCTTTGACCTATGAATCTGAAGCCATGACACCGGCCGAAATGGCTCTGCCAACATACCGGGTGACTTATTATGATGAGGCGAGAAATGGCCAGCGGAGGTGCAACGATCTTGATTTGATTGACGAGAGAAGGCTGCAAGCGAGAATGAGGATGGTGAACTATAAGCATAGGATGAAGGCCCAACATGATAAGCGGGTTAGCAAGAGGTCTTTCAATGTGGGTGATTGGGTGCTGAGAAGTGCAGAAGCCACGGGGCCCAAGCCAGGTTTCACCAAGCTGAATGAAATGTGGGAAGGGCCATTTCAGGTGTCTCAGGTTATTCGAGAGGGGACTTATAGGTTGAGGAAGCAGGATGGTGAAGAATTGAAGAATGCTTGGAGTGTTGATCATCTGAAGCGTTTTTATCAATGAAGTTGTTGCAAGTTTTCGTAGTTGCATCTTTTGATTTTTGTTCTAGATAACAAAAGCTATGTAACTTTTTCTTTTGGGGGACATGTGTTTTATTCACTTCACATTGATGGAAAAGTTATGTAGAATTTGCCAATCTAGAAGGATGTAACTTGTAAACATAATGAAGGTGTTCAGCGACATACTTTTCTGTGATTATCATTTTGTTAGAACTTGACAAGTTTTCTGTTTTATGAAAGCTTGATTATTTGAACGAGCGGGATTAGAGCAAGTAAAGGTGGTCGGGAAAGTGGCTTTCGTAAGGAATGAAAAAGTCGATAAAGGGAGAGGCCGTAAAGACATAATGACGAAGTCGAAGCGATTGTCGCCCATACTCTGAGAAACAGATGCGGTGTCTTGGTTAGAGACCAAGGCACCAAAAAGATGCGGCGTCTTGGTTAGAGACCAAGGCGCCAAAGATGCGGCGCCTTGGTTAGAGACCAAGGCGCCAAAGTTGGCGGCGTCTTGGTTAGAGACCAAGATGCCAAAGAGGCGGTGTCTTGGTTAGAGACCAAGGCACCAAAAAGATGCGGCGTCTGGGTTAGAGACCAAAGCGCCAAAGATGCGGCGTCTTGGTTAGAGACCAAGGTGCCAAAGATGCGGCGTCTTGGTTAGAGACCAAGGCACCAAAAAGATGTGGCGTCTTGGTTAGAGACCAAGGCGCCAAAGATGCGGCGTCTTGGTTAGAGACCAGGGCGCCAAAGATGCGGCGCCTTGGTTAGAGACCAAGGCGCCAAAGTTGGCAGCGTCTTGGTTAGAGACCAGGGCGCCAAAGATGCGGCGCCTTGGTTAGAGACCAAGGCGCCAAAGATGCGGCGTCTTGGTTAGAGACCAAGGCGCCAAAGATGCGGCGTCTTGGTTAGAGACCAAGGCGCCAAAGTTGGCGGCGTCTTGGTTAGAGACCAAGATGCCAAAGATGCGGTGTCTTGGTTAGAGACCAAGGCACCAAAAAGATGCGGCGTCTTGGTTAGAGACCAAGGCGCCAAAGATGCGGCGTCTTGGTTAGAGACCAAGGCGCCAAAGATAAGGCGTCTTGGTTAGAGACCAAGGCGCCAAAGATGCGGCATCTTGGTTAGAGACCAAGGCGCCAAAGTTGGCGGCGTCTGGGTTAGAGACCAAGGCGCCAAAGTTGGCGGCATCTTGGTTAGAGACCAAGGTGCCAAGATACGCCTTGGTCAGAGACCAAGGCGCCAAAGAGGCGGCGTCTTGGTTAGAAACCAAGGCGCCAAAGTTGGTGGCGGCCTGATTATAGACAATGGCGCAAAAGAGATGAAGCATCTTGGTTAGAGACTAGGGTACCAAAAAGATAAGGCGTTTTGGTTAGAGATCAAGTCAGTTGTAGTAATTGTCGCATAAGCGAGAAGAGCAAGATGATATTTACAAAGGCGGGATAAATAAGTAGAAAGAAAATGTATGTGATGTTCTTAAAATTGTCATACGAGATAGTTGGCAAGAATCTTCACATTGGAGTGAGGCTGCCTAAAGACAAGCCTCACTTTTTTGAAGGGAGTAGTATGTATATAGAGATAAGATGGAGAGATAATAGAGATAAGATGGAGAGATACAATCTTTGATGAACTATCAAAGCAAAATCAGAATTAACAAAAGAAAAACAAGCGACATGAAGAAGTTGTGATAAGCAAAGATAGTTTCAGAAGCAAGTCATAAGAAGCAAAGCAGTAGATAAAAGGTCGCAACAGAGCGACAAGAAAATAATTACAAATTGTCTTTGGCACGAAGGCCAAGAACAGAAATTAAATTAATTGTTTGCGACAAAAGAGGTGGCGAAAATTAAAAGGCAGAAAACAAAAATTGTTTGTTACAGGCCCAAAAATAAAAGGTTGATAGCAATTACAAAATGAAAGCGCCAGTTCAATGGGCATTATAGGCGGCATTAAGGGCGTCTTTCTTTGCTTGAGACAGGTCTGACCACGCGGGAACAATGTTGTCAGGACGAATAGCGGGAACTGGCCACGCGGCTTTGCCATGGACGGCATCCTCCGATGCTAGCTGATTCAACTCTTCTTCGCTGTAAGGAACAAGGGGATGTCCCTTGCGACTTTTGTCGCTGAAAATTGTTTCAGAGCCCCATCTGGCCAGCATCGTGGGGGTAATGGCGGGATTTTCTTCGGCGGCAATTGTTCTAAGAGTATGAAGGATAGCGTTATCAAACGCATCCATTTCATCAGTCTCTGCCTTGGTCTTAGCGGCTTCAAGATCTTGACGAAGTTTGGTCACTTGGTTAGCTCGCAAAAAATCTGCATCTCTAAGCCGTTTATTCTCGGCTTCAAGTTCAGGAAATTTAGCGACAATTTCCTTATTCTTCTCGTTTTCCGCAACAAGGCGAGCAAGCTTCTCCTCTGCATCCTTGTTTTTCTTCTCAAGTTCTTCCAACTTCGCTTTACCCTCCGCCAGGTCAGTATCGGCTTTGGTTTGCAAGTCCTGGAGTTCTTTGATAGTGATATCCCGCCTGGTAACCTTACGTTTGTAGACATTCCGCTCACGTTCAGCTTCAGTGAGCTCTCCCTCTAACTTAAGGCATTTGTTGCTTAGGCCCAGAAGAGTGCTGCTAGCCTGCGAGAAGTGGAAAGGCAAGTAAATGTTATGGTTTAGAGTTAATAATAAAAATTTGAATGAAAAGGAAAGCGAGTAAAGGTATCACTAGGGAAAGTTGGATCCCTGCATGGTAGGCGGAGTGGGCAGGATTCTCTCCTTCAATGTAAGCGACTTGTTCGGCGTCGCTTGACCGCTTAAGAGCGGTGGAGCCTAGCAAGCAAGAAACTGTATCTAGCCGCTCAGTTATCAATCCCTTGAGTTTGGGGATATCGTTGGCTTCCCGACAAAGAGCCACCATACCTGCCTCGTCTGCCGGAATCTGGAACCCTTCTGCTATCCAGCTAGGCCGGCGGCGGGTATGTTGGCGGGAAGATGAAGGGCATAATGGGGAGACTGCGGGATTGGAGGGAGGATCAGCCTCGTGGGCAAGCGGGGAAGGCGGGATGTTGATGTCCGCGGGATCTTCAGATTGAACCCCGCCAGCTTCAGTTTCTTGATCCCCAAGGGGAGCGACAATCTCAGCCTCGTCTTGGGGCTCATCATTTTCTTCATTTTCTTCTTCCTCTTCCTCATCTTCCAAATTTAGAGTTTCAGGAGGGTTCCCCTGAGTTTGTGCAGGAGCGGAAGTGGGCTGCCTTTTGTTTTGTCGGGGGTTGGTGGACGGGGCCCTCCTGCGGGAATTTTCAGGAACGATCCTTTCATCCGCCCCAGTTGTGGCAATGGGAATGGTCAAATCAGCTGGCTGGGCCTTGAGGCTGGCATTCCTAGCCGCAGCCAAACGTTTGGCTTTGTTGCTCGGCTGCCCATGAGCTAACCGCTTTTGATTCATATTCATTGAACGATGAACTGCGACAAAAAACAAAAAGTGATTACTGACATTATAAGACTAAAATTAGTAAGGGAATGCAGGAATTAGTAAAGATCATACGTAGAACTTCTCGCATTGAGCGACAAACATTGTGGCCGTTCCCGCATGTTGTGCACTCAGAAGCAAATTTTGCGCCCGAATGAAGCTCCCATCCTGACCAGGAAACTGTATGTTCAATGGCCACGCGAGGAGGTAGAGGTGGTAGATTATAAGAAAGCCCCACTTGGCTCAATAATGAATGGTCAGAAAGTATCTGTTGGCATGAAAATAGGGCAGGGGAGGGAATGGCAGTGTTGGCGGCGGCGAGAAGGTCTAGCATCCTTCTTTTCAAACACTTTTCGTCTTCATCTAGGGCCCATTTTTTGTCACCCTTGGGGTGAATCCCTTGCAAGTCAGTAGGAAGAGCCCAACCAACGCGAGAAATGATGAATAGCGGGTTATTCTGCCAGTTGTGAACTTTGGAAGGGAGAGGGGTTAAAATTTTGGGTTGTTTGAATTTCAGCGACATCCTAAGCTCATTTGTTTGTTTATCTTTTTGCGGATAGCCGGTGAACATATCCATGAGAAGGTGAAGGGTGGGTTCTCGCCTAAGGGCGCGACAAATTACTATAAAACAAGTTAAGATTCTTATAGCATTGGGATGGAGCTCAGCTATGGCCGCTTGAGCTTTAAAGAGGACAAGAGAGATGAATGGGTCAATGGGGATTCTAAGGCCCGCTTCAAATTGTGACAGGAAGACAACTATGCCGTCTTGCCTTTGGCGAATGGTGAGAAGGGACATGTCGCCATCATAGTTCGCAATATGATAGTTCAGGTGATCAATGTGATATTGGGTGTGATAGGGGGTGATGTGGAGGTTTTGTGAAGGATCGTTTGCCGCTGTATTGGAAGTGGAAGGGTTATGGGCCAAGGCTGAATTCCCGCCGGATGAAGTAGAAACACCAGAGGCTCCCAAGTTCGACATCTCGCCTGAATCAGAAGAAGAAACAATTTGTTTATAACGAGATCTGTTAACTAAAGATCTCGCAGCGAGAAAGTCAGTGTCAGAGTTATCAGAGTAAGTGGGAGGGCCATAGAAATGACAAAGATGCTCGCAAAGTTCGCGGGGAGTGAAAAATGTTTTGGACATGGGGGCTGAAAAATGAAGAAAACATTTGCCCCTAATCTATATGGCATCAATGATGGCAGGATCTACTCTATTGATTCTAAGACAGTTTACCAAGTCATCTCGTGGGATCCTCGCCCATATACCCCTAGTTAGATAATAAATACCACTAGTTTTTCGACACTGGCCATACCTAATTTGTCTAAGACAATTCTTAAACCTAGCCATGGCTATAAGTAAAACTTAAGAAAAGCAAAGGAAACTGAAAATCAAAGATATTACCTGGGAAGTATGAAGGGTCGTTGATGAAGTCAAAAATAAATTGTAAGTTCGCCGGAATGTTTAGGGTACGACCAAAGGGTTTATGGTCCAGGATGATTAAATGGATGAATCAAGCTGTAGAACGAGCGTTTTACGGATGGATTTCAAGGAGAAACAAGGATTTGGCCAGGAGAGGAGGGAAAAACGAGGGGAATGATAGTAATCAGTTCGCCGGAAAATCTTAGTGGTGGACGGAAATCGCTTTAAGGGGCGGAGGCTAGGAGGACTGAAAAAAGGTGAAAGGATGAGGGGGGAGGTTATTTATATTAAAGGAATATGAAACGGTTTTTTGAGGGGACAGTACAATTAATTGGCCCCCAAAATTTTAAAAATTCCCCCCATTTAATGATTTCAAATTTCAAAAAGTCTTTTCAGATGTCACATCATAACCGTCTGTCAGTTGGGTGGTTTTAAGCGTGACACATGGCATATAGGTGTCAGTTCCTTGGACATTTCGTCAAGATGGTCGAATTCATGAGGGAAGTGGCGAGAAGTTGCGAGAAGCCTAAATTTCTCGCCAGGAACATGAATGATCCAGGTCTTGAAATTGGAGGCTACTGAAGTGATTATGAAATATGGATTGGGCTTGAACAGTTCAAAGGGTTCAATGGGATCGGTAGGCCCAATGGCTCAAGATGGGCCGTAGATATCAAGGAAGATAAATAATAATAACGATAAGTAATTTTCTGCCTTAAATATGGCGAGAAAATGTATCACGTGACAGTGGTGCGACATATGACGGGAAAAGAGAGTAGGCGGGAAGTACAGGAAGCGAAAAGACAACCTTAACTACCCCTGATCTTGGGTGACAAGGGCGTAATTCAGGTTAAACGAACAAGCATGTTTTGTCATTGTGGAGGTTTTGTCGCCGGGCGACAAACGTGGACGAGGGTAACAATTGGCGGGACATCGACACGTGGCACCCCATGATGTACAACAAGTGTAACATGATGGGATGGGTAGTACTTTTTACCGACTTTGAGGGTAGTTGGTCTAAAGTGGGTGAATGAGTGACATGTGTCCTTTAGGGGCATGGTCTATTTTTCTGATTTAATATAAATACAAGGAATACATCATTATTAGGTAAGTTCTATTCCCTCTAAAAACTCTCTCTTTTCTCCATTAATTATATATAACTTTTCTTTGATCTGAACATTGGACTGATTCTCACGCCGGAGGGGTTTCACCGGAGTCACCCCCGGTTTAGTTCATTGTGACTTGCGTGTGTGTAGGTCCCAAGGTGAGCCATCCCAAGAAGATCTGCCGGAGTATCCATTGGAGCAGCTGGAGGTTCAGTTCCTGTGCAACACCATTTTTCATGGTAGCATCACAACTAGTGTTAAGAAAAACTACAAAAATAATACAATTAGGGGTAGTATTAAATAAGGCAATGAATGCTTCCTTATTATAAAGAGTTGTCCTAATAATGTATATGGATAAAGAAATTGGCAACCTAGAGACCTAATCATCCTTCAAATAATAGAAAGTAAAGTACACGTAGTATTATAATATCCTTATTATGTACTCTCTCCGTCTCACCCTAAAATCAAAAACTCTAAGAAAGATGCACGTTTACTATAAATCTGTAAAGAAGTTTTTATTATAATAGCTTCAACACCAGTTATTGTCAGCAATCAGTCATTTCCTTTTAACTTAAAGATAGCAGATTGTCAAAACGAACAATCTTATTCGGCTAGCAGATTCTGCTAGACTACTACAATTTCTAAGACAAATCTAACTCAAAATTAGTGTGGTAGTATAATTTTTTATAATAGTTAAGAAAGATGAACAATAAATTATGAAATTAAATTTTTTAATTTTTTTGGTTGAAAAAATTGTCTTATAAGTCAATTATAAAAGACGAAGAACTTATAAGAGGCAAGTTGGTCTTATAATTCAGCTATAAGATTTGTAATGTGTAAATTATGAAATTGATTTGTTGTTATTATTGAAGATTTTGATTTTTTTGTTGAAAAAATAATTGTCTTATAATTCAATATAAGAGATTTTGATTTTTTTGTTAAAAATTAATGTCCCAAACAAATACTTTTAAAAGACATTTTTCTAGTAGTGCGTTTATTGTTGTTATTATTGAAGATTTTGATTTTTTGTTAAAAATTAATGTCCCAAACAAATGCTTTTAAAAAGACTTTTTTCTAGTAGTGGGTGGGTTTATTGTTGGCATACAACATAAAATATTTAAATAATTAATTAAGTAACTAAAAATATGCAATAACAAAGCTCTGTTTGTATTGGGGGGAGTAGGTTGTCAGTTGTCACATGACTTTGGAGGAAGTAGCATTGATAAAATAACCAAAGTGGCCTTGAGGTCACCGGTTCGATTCCCCTTAAGGGAGTTTCTGTGGTTTAATTTCTACCTTGGTTCAGGGTTCTTTGGAGCCTCCCGGGGCACATCCGTGCAGTTAAGGAAGCAGCATTGCTGGGCTTGTATTCTCAGTGTGGGGAGTTCGAATCTTGGCAGGGAGCAATTGGGCTGACCAATTGGTGTTGTAAGAGTGATGTAATTGCCTCGGCGAAGCATTTGGAACTAATTAGTGGTGATGTAAGAGTGATGTAAATGCCTTGTAGGAGGGCTCCCTTGGGGCTACGGAGTATAAGGGTCTTTGCCACCCCTGGGCGCATAGGGCACATCCGCGATTTACCTCCACCAGGGATCATGGGGCCGGTGACTGGTGGTCCGGGATTAGTCCGCGAGGCCGGGAACACAGGTATCAAAAAAAAAAAAAAAAAAAAAAAAAAAAAGTAGCATTGATAAAATAAAATGATGCTTCTTGTTATTAACAAGGCGGTGGCCGATAGTAGTTGACTGCAAATCGAGTTGTACTCCCACTACTAATTAAATAATGACACGATTATTATTTGATTTATACCATGCTTCTTTCCTTTTCCTTTAAGTTGGAAATTTCGTGGAATGTGGATTTAATTATATATTCAGTACAATGAACTGGCACCCTAGTAGTGACCTAATCAGACTCTAAAAAGAAAAAAAGTACAAGTGGTATATTATGGAATTTTTACCAATAAGACCTTGAGATGGGGTGAAATTTACCAATAAAAACAGACATTTTAAAAACTCGCCAATAAAATCCTGCTAAAAATGTGAACAAAAATATCATTAACCGCAATGAAGCAAACATACTCATTTTGACAGCCGTTTTACACGTAACACAGAGAAGTTAGGACAGGAACCTTGATTTTGATGACCTGAATTCTTACCTTTCTGCGCTTCTATAATGCTTTATTAGTGCTAACATTTAATTAGATTTATTTAGTGTATAATTGAAATCAAGAAAATCATAATTTCTAATTATTATATGTATATTTGCATTTTTCATTTTGATTTGTCCCAAAATAAATGTTACATTTTCAAATAAAAAAAGTAATTTTATTATTGTAGAAGCTAGTCATCTTTAAAAATGTTGACAATTGCAATTTTTATTCCGTAGTGACGACAGACTTCTATATATTATGAGGGTAAGTTTGAATTATTGAGAACGACCCCCTATAGTCTACACCCATGATAACTACCACATGATCGTGATGGGTTACTTATTGATACATTATCTAGTAAAATATGTGTTTTTACTTATTTATATAGTATTATTTCTAATATAGTATAACTTATCTAAATTATTTTTTATTTAAAAATGTGATACTAATTAAAGGATTAAAGGATGGATAAAAAGGAAAGTGGGACGGATGGATAATACGATTAATTAGTACGTATGAGACTAATTGAATCATAAATCAGTTACAATATTTCTAAAATACAAAATAACTGGCTGCACAAATAGCACATGCAATCACTGTGGAAAGAAATTGACCTTACTGGGCATTCTCCCTTTATCACTCCTCAACAACATGGCTTCATACATTGGCCAACACCCCAAAACCAGCTATCAAAACTTGCACAAACATTTCCTCCAAATTTTTTTCCAATAAATATATTAATAAAACCCACCGCGAGTATCGTGATTAGATTGAGAACTGCTGCAATTGTGAATGGCATGAACATTGGCGGCGAAACCCCAAACTCAAAAGTTTCTTGATCATATCTCTTGATTTGTTCGGCATCTTGTACTTTGCTGGCCACATTCTTTGATCATTCCACCATTTGTTGAAATTACCTTGGAAATATATGTAGTTGAAGCAATCCTGTCTGTAGGCTCCTAGGATTAGGAAGATGTACAAGAAAAACCATTGAGGAGAGCTATCTGAGGCAGGAAGTATTAAATGCTAATCGGAATGGACCAAAGGCCCAAAACGCAAAGTGTGAATAATAAAGGCCCAAAAAATGCTGGCCTATTTGGATCATAAAACACTGATTTCCAGCCTTCACATTTGAGATGATATCCAGTATAATAGTCCTCAATCAGTGATCCATATCGAAAGCCCAACTGTAGATTTTCAAAAATAATTCATAATAGGCCCAATAAATTTCATGGGCCTTAAAACATGGCCCAGAATCAGAATGGAAAACATTGGCTTACCTTATCTTGGAACCCCATTTGGTTTGATGTTCATAGTTGCATCCTGCAACATGGTGTGCTAAATCTAAATCTGAAATAATTTTACCCTTGATGGGATTTTCTACTTTATAATTTGGATCAAGTTTGGGGATCTCCGGCGATTTCATCAACGAGGGCCCACCAAAGAAAACCCGTCGAAGAAAAAAACAGCCGCTTCCGACATAAGCTGGGCCTGAAAGCCCATTCATTCCCACCGGATTTGCTATATAGAGGCGTTGGTTTTCGCCTCCATAGATATCTGTTTTGTTGAGGCCATGATAGCGTTGAGGGAACTGAACATATCCCAAATTGGGAAGGAAAGACGGGTCGGAGAAGTAGCATAGCATGTGATGAGGTGTTCGTTCCTGATGTAGTCTTCGTTGACTTTACCGATCTCAACCACATTCTCTACCCTTATCTTCATGCTTTCGTACATATTCTACACCAACACCAACACCAACACCACAATCTTAATCTTAATTTATAAGACACTCCCAGATGTAAATCACATAATGAACCAAAGAAACTTACCTTAATTTTCTCAATCTCAGGAGATACAACATAGTTAGATACAAAAAACGCATCGGGGATCCGATCCATTACATTATTTTCCCGACAAAAGGGTAACCAATGTTTTCCAAATTCAGCAGCCTCCATGAAAGCAAAGAGCGTAAGCTGAGAGCCACCGTCGTCGGAAACATACACCGAGATCTTTTCCGATGGATAATCATAAGCCATTAGTGATAAAGCCGTATTCACCACACCAATAGGTGGCTCCTTGTATGGATCTGCAGTACATATAAATACATCAATGGCAGGAAAATCACTTCTTTTCAAAACTCTGTCAAGATTTTCCGGGAATACTTGCCGGAGGAGGGGGCGCATGCGGCACGATGTGGTGGTGACCCACATGAAGGCTAGGGAAAGATCAACTAGGGGCTATATAATACCAAAATAAAATTATAATTCAACAGCTGACAAACTATAGGAATCATACTGACATTATGGGGCAAGTTGCACTCATGATTGCGATGTAATGTAATCTATATGTCATAGAAATAATAAAATATGTAACTTATTTTTGCTTTTCCCAATAAAATGTAACGATCTCGTAAAATGCAACTCATATTAATGTAAAATAAATATAACCCGTGTTGTGTACTGTAAAAATCCAACGGCTGTGAAATAGGTGCAGCCTTGAAGTCAAAGCGTGTCGGTGTGGTTCCTTTGTCCATATCAAAGGTAGTCGAGATGTCTTTTTACCTCCGCTCCTATTTTCATCAACAAAAACAATCCATTTGAGAAATACTTAATCTTAGACATTGAATGCAATGGATTATTAGTGTGCAGTCCTCAAATCCAAATCCAAGTATGAAAATCAAACATGTAAATATTGGGTCATTTGTGTTGGTCTAATACACAATGCTAAATAACATCAAAGCTAAATTCAAATTTCAGCAGCTTCCAAGCTAAAACCCAATGCTACATTGTCTTTGGAAGAAAGGGGAAACTTGCTTCCGTACCTCATTTTCTTAACGTCCAGACTCGAACAGATCAAGATCCTTCCAACCATGCCACAGAATTCCCTGCAACACATGATTTATTGAAAAATTAACAATGTGAATCTTGATAAACTAATGAGGGGGATGGTGGTGTCACAAGAATACTTACAGCCATGGATCGTCGCCCATGAGCATCATATCCCCTTCATCATCCGTAAACACAATTTCCCATTTATTTCGAGGGCAAAGCTCTCCTCTAATTTCAAACATTTCTTCAAGCTCATTTATAAGCTCATTGTACCCTTTTAATACAGTCAAGTCAACTGCTCGCCCAACAGCAATCCCTTGCATTTGAACCTGTCATGGTTTTCCATGCAAGGATGTTACTATTATTTATGTACTATACCTTAGTACGACTTCTGGTTGAGCAACTCTGCTTGCTTTGAACTTCCTTTGGTGATATTTGCAACTGTGAATCCTGTTGTTCTTTGCAATCCTTTGACAAGTCAGACTTCTGATCGGAATCCCAGCTGATTGTGGACTCGCTATGTGTCCTTCCGGAACAACATTTATTCGTTTTAACATTGGCTTCTCAGGAGTAAACTCACCTTGTGCAGGGATTTTTAAGTCAAAACCGAATATTCTGCAACTCGACACTATGTCAGATTTTCTTGAGTCCATTGGGGTCTGAATTGCCTCATTGATCTGCTTTATTGGGTCCCTTGAATAATTGGGGAGATGAGTCCAAACAGAGGTGCCTTTTCGATCTTCAGCCTCGTCGGCATATGTATTCCGTGAAGCCTTTACAGGAGAAGACGACAAGCAGGCACTCTCCCTCGAAATAAAGTTGGCATTACTAATTTCTATTTGCTTGGAGTGCCAAGAAACATGGTTGTCACTTCTCTGCCCTTCTGGGGTGCAACATAATTGGGTTGAAGCAAGTGAAGGAGATGGACTAGGAGGAACAGAAGTGACAAAAGGTTCAATCTCCCAAGGAGAAACTCTTTCTGGTCTTGTGATGGATGCGAGTTCATCCCATTGAACCTGGGAGACATGAGCACTTGCCGTTCTATTATACTCCGTAGGATTCTTGAAAGAAAGAAAATGCAAATAAATGACATATTAACAACAACAAAAAAAAGTACCCAAATAAATATTTATTTTTATAAAATTTTGTTCAAGTTTTTTTTTTTTATCAATTTTTATCATGTCATTATCTATTTGTAAAACTAAAAATTCAGAATGTAGACAGTTGAAATATTTATACATCTTTGTCATTAAATTTTAGACGGCCGATTCATTATTCGTAAATATTAGGGCAAATTACAAATAAGGGTACAAGGTATAAGTGGTGTTTGCACTGCAGGGTCCAATGTTGCACTTTTGATTATTAAGAGTACAAAGTTAATAAAAGTTTGCAAAGGATTTTTTGATTGAAAAATTAAGATTTTCAGTTAAGGATTTTTTATTTTTATTTTTTCGAAAGAATTAATATCCTAGTGGTTTGGGAGGATTATAGCCCAACCCAATATACTTTCCTCATTCATATTCACTCTTCTCTCCAAATCAAACATTACTACGAACTACAATCTAGTTTTACTCTTTGGGCATATATGGCTACAATTAAACTTCATGGAAGTGCCCGATCGACCGCTTCAGGCCGTGCTCTTGCTTGCCTATACGAAAAGGGAGTCGAGTTTGAGTTTGTTCCCATTAACATGGCTCCCTCAATGTAAGCATATATTCAACTTTTGCTTTGTAATTCCATATGATTAATTGCAACATAGTTAGATACAAAAAACACATCGGAGTATTTCATTATGTAAATCACATAATGAACCAAAGAATTTTTTTTGGAAAACTTCTCCATTAGCTTCACTTGAACCTTATTCAACTCATTGAACATGCAATTCTCATCGAACAACTCTTCATAAATTATCTTGCTTATCTTAAGAACATCAAAATCTTCGGTAACACATACCCACATTCTATCATGAAACCCGCCTTCCACTTTTTCATTATTGTAGAGAGAATGAGCCAGAGTAGTTTTACCAATACCACCCATTCCAACTATTGAGATGATATGAACTTTGCTGTCATGATCATTCGTACTATCCTGGAGCAACCATGTGAGTATTTCAGTAGTGTCCTCTTCTCTGCCATAAACAAGAGCTGGAGCCACCGAGGATGTAGAAGGAAGCCTTAGATCTCCTGGTCTTTCAGATTTCTCACCAACGTACTCTCGTAACCCCATCTTGTTCTTTGATTTTTCAAGTTGTTGCAAGCTATTAGTGATCCTGTGATTGGTAGCAGGGCTGAAGCTAATAGCAGTGGGTCGAGTGTTTCTAGAAAAAAGACCGGAGATAAACTTACGCAACTTACTGGGGCGGCTAGATTCAGGCTCATCCATCACCTGGAGATATCGAGATTCAGAAGCGCAATCGACCACAAAGTCTTCAATTTCATAAACCAGATTCTGAACATGTTGCAGCCACTGTTAAACAGACGGCTCAGTAAATTGTCTGTCTTCAGCATCCATCAGCACCGCCTCAATTATCAACAAATTATTTCTCCACTCCTTGATTTTGTCATCAATTCTGGCATCGGGAATGAATGACAAGGCTCCAGGGGCCAAGTTCTCTACCAGCAGCGACACTAAAGCAGAGACAAACATTTCAGCAATAAGGCTAACAGCGGTATAGCGGAGAATGAAATGAAAATCCTAATCAGGATATTGATTTTTTGTTTGTCTTCAGTATATTGATTTTTTGTTTACAAGATGAGAAAGATGGATTAGAAAGGTGATTAAGGCGGAGAAATTGTAAAGACCCGAAAAAAATTTGAATTTAGAATTTTAATTTAATTATTTTGTTAACAAATAATTAATGTAATTGTAATTATTAATTAGTAGTTAATAATTGGGCTATTAAGGGTTAAATTAAATGAGTAGGAGGATTGATCAAGTTGGGCTAAATTATGTGGGCTTGTGAGGTGTGTGGCCCAAGGAGGATGATACCCAATTATAAATACCAAAAACCCTCCTTAATTTCCATAACCCTTATAATTAACAAAAGAAAAAAAAAAATTAAAACCCTAATTCTTGGAGGCAGCCGAACTGAAGGAGGAGGGATTCGGCCGAGCTCTTGATCTTTTTTGATCAACTCTTCTAAACAAAAAATCAAGGTAATGAAAAATCCTAAATTTTGGCTTTCGTTTCATTCAATTTGGATTAGTATTGAATTAGTTATGAATTTTTGAAGATTTAAAATTATTTTATTCTAGGATGTTCATTCTTAGATTTTAAATGTTCAATCTTGGAGTTTAATGAATTGATTGATGATTATAAAGATGGGAAAATCTAAGGTTTAATGATTAGGAGTATAACCTATTGTTGAATCTTAAATCTTGAATAATAAGATTATGAAATTCAAAGTATTAAGTTGTAAAAGCCCTAATTATGTTCTTGGGTTGAATTAAATTATTATGTCAATTATTCTTGGATGAAAAGGAGGAACAAAAAAATGATGTTTAGGGCACATTAGGGTCGGCCGAATGGCCTTAGGGTTATGGAATTATATTTTGTTAAATCCATTAAGCTTTTGGGTTAGTTTAAATGATTTCAGTTAAGTTTCCAACTGAAAAAGGACTAAACTGAATAGTTATAAGCTGAAACCGTTAAAAGTCTAACTGTACAGTCAGGAAATTGATGGAGAAATTAACTGAAGGATTAAATTGTAAAGCTTAAAACTGCAGAAGGACCATTCTGTCATTAATTGAAAGTCAAGGGACTAATTAGTAAATATTTAAAAGTTGAGGGACTAATTTGCAAATATTTAAAAGTTGAGGGACTAAATTGCAAATATTTAAAAGTTGAGGGACTAATTTGCAAATATCTAAAAGTTGAGGGACTGTTTTGTAATTTTTCAAAAGTTGAGGGACTATTTTGTAAAATTTGGAAAGTTAAAGGACTTTATTGAAATTAAGAAAACCTAAAGGAACCTTTTGAAATTTAGGGAAAGTCCAAAGACTTTAAAGAAATTATATCAAAGAGAAAGAAGAAAAATAACACTTTAAAAGATAAAAGTTAATACTAAAAGACTTAGGTTCCTAGAATAGTAGGGTTCGAAATTGAAAGCTTCCAAAGAAGGAAACTTTCTAATTAAAGAAGACTACCCAAAAAAAAAGAGAAGAGGGACCGTAATTAGGAAGCTATCAAGGAATTAGACTTCCATTGAAAGGATTGAACCTAAGTTTCCTCTTGAGGAAAGATCTATAAGAAGAAAGTTTCTAAAATTAAGAAACTGCTAAATTAGGAAAGTTCCTAAAAATAGAAAGTTAGTTAACCAGTTAAGGTGAGTCTAAGAGTAACTCATATGTTAACTAAGGAAAGGAAGTATAGGTACGTAAGAAGTAATAAACGATTACCTGTGCCTAAGTATGTTGTTACGTGATTGTAGATTTCGCGTAAAGGCGTTGCTTAAGGAAGGAAAGCAAAGCTAAGGTAAGGGATTACGTTCATTAAGTATTTGAATGTATCTTCCTTTGTTATGGAATTCCCTATTGATGATTTGTATACTACCAAGTGGCCGGTAGTTATTCATTTGTATTCCCTCGTTATGAACGTTTTTGGAATATCTTACCATTGATGCGTTTTTGTTCAATGTGTATCTATGTGAATTGAAATTGAGTTATGTGTTCTCGTACCATGAACACTATGAATATATGATGTTAAATTGTCCAATTGATGAGGACTTTATATGTATTTGGTCTAGACAGATTGAAATGGTCTCAAAGTTAAATAAATTGGTCTAGACAGATTGAAATGACCTAAGGCCTAGACAGATTGAAATGGTCTCAAAGTTAAATAAATTGGTCTAGACAGATTGAAATGACCTAAGGTCTAGTCAGATTGAAATGACCTCACTATAGAATGAAATGGTCTAGTCAGAATGAAATGACCTAAATTCTATAGATGTGATTATCATGATATATCAGAATAAGGGAGCGCCCCAGATAAAAGGCGTAGATTCTCTTATTCAGAATAAGGGGGCGCCCTAGATTAAAGGCGTAGATCTTCTTATTCAACGATCACCGAATGTGTGTATCGGAGTCACCCTAGATTAAAGGTGCACAATTACTTGGAATTGACGGACAAGTGTGTGTAAAGTTCTATCTGTTATTACAAAAATGCCACTACTTGTTAATTGAAAAGTATCCTTCTTTGGCATTCTCAGTACCAAAACTATTTATTGTACATGTTATCCTTTCATTGATATTTTGTTAACCTCCGTTCGTTCTGGTCGTCTCTTCTTAGAAACCGAAGAGACTCCGTATGAACTTACTGAGCTTAGTTCGCTCACCCTTTCATATTCTTTCCCCTCCCAGGTAATAAATGATTGGAGAGGATTGGCTGCGTGGTTGATGGATTAGCGGCTTTTGGAGTTCAAATAATTATTTTAGAATATTAAGTATTTCGAGCTAGTGGTTTGTACTAGCCGTAGAGATCATTACCGTTTTCATCATTTAAGTTTATTTCAAATAGTGGTTAGTACTTTTGAATTATGGTTTTAGTAGCCGTTGGAGGCTATTCTATTATTAAATTAAGTAGTATTGTTATGTATGAATTATGGGGTCGTTACAGAAATAACAAGTGAGGTGATCAGAGGAATTAAAATAAAAGTGGAGGTGCCAAATTTATTGTATATACATTTAGTAATAAGGCTAAGAGCACCGAATGGATTATAAGGTTGTCATCTAATAATAGCACCGAGAAGAACTCTGTTTATCTCGTGATTTGAAACATGAGGGGCAAAATTGGAGTGGACATCGACTATGGGGTGTGACGAAGACCAGGGGCGGAGCCGTGAATCGCCGAGGCGGGGCAAGATTACACGGGGTTCGGGCGGCGCCCGAAAAATTTTTTCGGGTCGGACAAGTAAAAAAAATGGGTCGGATTCATGAAATACAATGTATTTTAGTTAACAAAAATGATAAAAGTAAATAATTCAAAGAACGATTGAAATAATGTTGATGCTACCATGGGAAATCTTTGGTTGCACAGGAACTGAGCTAACTTGGACACTCCGGCTGCTTCCTTACTTGGTTGATCGCCTACACACAAGGAACAAGGTAAACTAGGCCGGGGGTGACTCCGGCGTACCCTCCGGCGTGAGAGTAAGGTTAGATGAACAAGGAAGGTGGTAAACAATGAAGAACTTAGAGAGAGAATGCGTAAAAGAGAGCGAACATACCTACGCAATGAACACTATTCACCTTTTATATCTTTAAACCCCCTACGTGCCTTGCACATGGGGACACTTGTCAATCATCCAATGGAATTGATCTCAACCAACCTCAACTTAGTGGGATTTCACTATTCACCTTGTCACATCGGGCCACACATCACAAGTACTTAGGGTTAGGGACGTAGGCGACAATCGCCGTACCATCCCGGTAATGCCCTGAGTTCCTTGTCGGTTTCGGGCGACAAGGCGGTTATGGGCGACATCAACCTGTCATGTCGCCCGACCTAGGTAGCTCGCGAGCAACGTACTCGTCTTACTCATGAGGCGAGCATGAGCTCACCATGTCTTTCGCATAGCCCCATTGCCCCTAAAATCGTATCCCCACGTCCCTTCTCGCCGGGTCTAAAAACTCCAAGGAGCCCATTCATTTTATGTCGCCACGGCAAATTCCTCATGCCTAAGCCCAATGGGCCTGGACCTTAATTAGCTATTGGGCCTGGTTTCTTACTACCTGGGCCCAATATAATTTATGGGGTCGTATCAGAAGCCCCCAAGTTCAAGCCTTGGATTATTCATGGTCCAGGCGAGAACTTTATTTAATGTCGCATAAGTCTCGCAATTTCATCCTCCGCATTGGCGAGGAAATAGTCCTTATTCGCCACGCTCGTGCCACGTGTCGTGACGAGGGTGAGCCAGACGGTTGGGGGGGCCGTACACTTACGTTGGAAACTGAGCCGTCCATCCCTTAAATATTCGCAATAATGGGGGGAATTTCAAAAATCATACTCCATTAACTCCCTCTCGTAACTCCCCCCCTTAACCTTTCCATTCCCATATTTTTGGAGTTTAAAAACCCTTCTTCAGCATTTTACACTCCGCACTTCCCCCATCGCAAGCACTTCTTATAATCAACTAATCCGCAAATTTCGGAGCATCATAAGGATTTCCAGGAGAAGACGGTGGCGTATAGAGCCCTCAGACTTCCGTTTCAACTTCTTCTTCAAGCCTTCGTTCCAATCTGCAATCTACCAGGTAATTTCTCTAACTTTGCCTTCTCGCATGAATTCTCGCTTGAGTTCTTGCTTGAATTCTCGCAAGGATTCTCGCATTTTGTAATTTTAGATTTTCTTGTAAACGATTGTTCTTTTTACAAAACTTGTTAAGTCTGGTTGGAGCGCAATATGTGTGAGTGGGTTTTCAAAAGAGATGATGGGGGCAGGGGCTTTTTCCTTAATCACAGATTCTTATTCCTTGATTAGGCGACATGAATATGTATGCCGCCCTTTCCTCTTTCTATAACTCCTGACCCCATGCATACTTTCTTCACGAAATTATACCCCCTCCATGCCTTTGACATCTATCTCCTTAAACTGATTTTTCTAGCTCTATCGCAGCCCCCAAATTTACTTGGTCCTCCCTTCTATTCTCAGGTCATGTCTTCCTCAAACTCGACATCTGACCACGATGTTTCGGACACTCTAGCGGCTGAGACCCAAGAGCGACAACCTGTATCACAGGGTTCGTCCAACCCTGAGGTCGCCGGCTCCAGCAGCTCCTCTCACTCTCAATTACAATCTCATTATTACGTTAAGTACGGGATTAACCCGGACATCTACCACATTGAACCATATGTCGGAGATTTATCCCTTGCCGCTATGCGGGATAGAAACGACGGGGTTATAGTATTCCCGTCTCGCCAGATGCCGGCCTTAGGGTACCAATAGACCCCTTCCCGGTCGATGTCTTAATCCACTCCCAAGCACCATGTAGACCTTCATCCCAATGCTATTAGGGTCCTCACAAGCTACATAGTGATTCCTGTGGCCTTGAAACAAGAACCCACACTTCCCCTTTTTGTAAATTTGTTTGATGGTTATACTTCGTGTCTCGCAGGCGGGCGTAGTTGAGAACCGCCTCTCGTCAAGTACAAGAGTCTTAAGCTTTTGACCCCCTTACCTAGAAAGGTCCATAACCGGCAATCCAATCCACTTCTGATCATATCCCGCATAGGCTGGACCCATCCATGTGATCTTGGCGACATATATGCAAAAATTATAACCCGAAATGCCTTAGTTTCTGGCGACTCCCGGTTGAGAGAAAAAATTTTTAAGGTTTTGGAAGATGCCTCAGACACGGGGTTAGCGTTATTTTCCTGGCGAGATATTCTATCTCGCCCTTCTCTGCTTAGGAAAGTTGGTTTTCCCGATTATCTATACCCTGACAATGAACCTCGCTTGATCATCAAACCACTAGACCCATACCCTGGTTGGGAACGCCATTCTGGGGATGTTCTCGCCTCCGAGTGTGGGCCTTGCAAAAAGAAAGATCATTGCTGCACTGCTATGTTTGAAGTTTTAAGTACGTATTTCACTTCCCTTTATCCTTTACTTTTTCCTTTTGTTTCCTTTTATCTAACGCCTTTTCTTGATCCAGGTTTTCGACACATGGACATCTCTGATAGGCGTGCCAATGCCGCGGCGAGATCTGATGGTCGCCGTAAACGTCTTACACATGCCCGCCAAGCCGATCTAGCCAAGGCCCAGGAGATAGAGCTTCCCATCTCTCGCGACGGTGATGATTCTGAAGCGATTGCTCGCGAGAAGGCAGCGATTGCCGCCGAGAAGGCAGCGGGGCAATCACGGAAATCCAGCAGGGCGAAAACTCCTTTGAGGACATCTGTCGTTCAGCAGGAAGAGAGAATGGAAGTAGAAGCAGGCGAAGATGATGTTGAGATCGCGGTAATAGAGCCTCCTCCGCCAGCTAAGTCCCCCCAGCCCTCTGGTTCTCGCGCTCACAAAAGGGTGCGAACAGAGGAGGAAACTGAACCAATAGAGGAATCCACTGAAGGGGAGGCTGAATTGGTGAGCTGGCTCAGGGAAGGGTTCGAGATGCCCACAGAGAGAGAAGAGCTGTACAATCTCGGTGTGGAAGTTGCCTCTGTTCCCCTATTGGAAGGTTTCAACCTTCACTCTCGCGATCCTCACAATAGTCTGATTGGCGCCGGCATACTTGAAAGGACTTGCGACAGGGCGGCGATAAGGGAAGTGGTTGAGCAGGATATCGATTTATCATTGAATTTCGCTGGCCTTCAAATTTGCAGCGTAAGTGCCTGTCATGTAACACTTTTCGCTTGGTAATCTACTTTTACTTAGTCAACATCCTTCACATTTAACTTTTCCCGAATTTTCATAGGTGGCGAGTACTTTGCGTGGATTCAGGGACAAGTATAAAATGGCAATGCGTGAAGCCGAGAAAGCGGATAAGATTCCGCAAGCGCGCAGCCAAGTGAGAAAGAAAAATACAAAGGCGTATGTGGCGAGATGGAGAAAGATTTGGCAAAGCTGCAGGGTGTGCAACTGAAGGCCTGGGAGGTGCTGAAGGCAAGCGAGAACAAGGCCTCGCAGGCTGAAGATAAATTGAAGGAGGTAGCCGCAGAAAAGGTGGCGCTGGAAGAGAAGATCCAAGCCCTTGAAGCCCGACAACTGGGCCCTGACTTCCAGACTGAAGACCTGGTCGCTGAGATTGCCGCCAACAAAGAGAGAGCGGAAACTGACGCCATGGACATGTACGACAAGGCCTTACTTCACGCCATGCGGGCAGCGGCGGCAAGCTCCGAGGACATCCCAAAGAATAACTCCCGAACTGATTGCGAAATGGGGCTCGTAGTGCATCTACGCCGACTTTTGTCGCCGCGGTCACTCTATTGTCCCTTACGAAGAGGGAGAGTTCAAGGCTTTGGGCCGCAAGATGAGCTCGGGCAAGCCAACCTGGGAGCCTCCTGAACTCATCGACAACGACGCTCTGTCCATGTGGGTGGAACTGATTGGCACGAAAGGTCAAGCTCTCCTTGCCGCCAAAAAAGCCGCTCGCGAAGCCCGCCGTGCTACCCGACTCTCTGCTGGTGAAACACAACCTTCTGCCTCCTGACTTACTGTGGTTCTTTTCATTAAACAATGTTTCGTGGTTGTCTCTCAAACAATTTATTTTCTAGCCTTTTAAACAATAGTGCTCTTGGGAATGTCGCGGTTTGCGACTTAAACATTTCGTTTTTGGATTGGTGTCGCGGTTTGCGACTTGAACAATTTAATGCTTGGTCTTTTGCAGTTTTTTGTCGCGGTTTGCGACTTAAACAGTTTGTGGTTGTAAGGTCGTGGTTTGCGGCCTAAACGCTTATGCTCTTTTTAAAGTGGTGTCGCGGTTTGCGACTTGATACTTTACTTTGTGTTTCCATATGTGATCCTTGAACTTTTACTTAGTTATAACTCCGATGTCGCTCTTAGCGACTTGATTATGCCTTTGATTACTAT
This sequence comes from Adenophora triphylla var. japonica, assembly GCA_022495995.1. Lineage (NCBI taxonomy): Eukaryota > Viridiplantae > Streptophyta > Magnoliopsida > Asterales > Campanulaceae > Adenophora > Adenophora triphylla. The sequence continues at coordinate 36,431 of JAFEMH010006462.1, forward strand.
GCATTCTCGCCTTGATATTTACTCTACAATGGTTAAGATGCCGCCATTGACATCCCGCCTAATTCTTTGCTTTCGTAAACTTTCTTTAATGCTTCATTATGTCGCTCTGCGACACCGACTCTGTATTTTGTTATTACTCTGCTTATTGCAATTTGCGTTGAAATTCTACCTTTTTCGCTTCGATAGTTTATCGAAGACTCCTTTCTCATAACTTACCTATATACATACTACTCCCTCCAAAAGAGCGAGGCTTGTCTTTAGGCAAACTTTACTCTACTCTTAAGATCATTTGTCTAACGCACTTTGCGAAAGTGATTTAAATCATTACTTGATAGATTTATTGTTAGATTCATCACCGCGATAAACCGAGAGACGAATATAACAAATTTCCTCTTTTGATATAAACCCTGTTTCTATATATGTGCTCCTTTACCAAAACCAACTAACTAAGATGTTAATCAAAGTTAGGTTTAACACCTTTTCCCCTTTTGCAAAGTTACGCTGATCTCGCATTTCGCTCTTCCAGTCGCAATACGATTTTGGGACTTTTCTAGGTGCCTCGAAACCGTTATCTCCGTGACACCGCGACTTGAAACCGTTATCTCCAAGCCGCAAGGTTTGGCGACTTGAAACCGTTATCTCCAAGCCGCCTCCCTTTCTCGCCCATAAAAGCTGGGACTTTCCTAGGTGCCTCAAACCGTTATCTCCGTGCACCGCGACTTGAAACCGTTATCTCCAAGCCGCAAGGTTTGGTGACTTGAAACCGTTATCTCCAAGCCACCTCCCTTTCTCGCCCGTTAAAAGCCGGGACTTTTCTAGGTGCCTCGAAACCGTTATCTCTGTGCACCGCGACTTGAAACCGTTATCTCCAAGCCGCAAGGCCTCGTGACTTGAAACCGTTATCTCCAAGCCACCTCCCCTTTCTCGCCCGTTAAAAGCCGGACTTTTCTAGGTGCCTCGAAACCGTTATCTCCTGTGCACCGCGACTTGAAACCGTTATCTCCAAGCCGCAAGGTTTGGTGACTTGAAACCGTTATCTCCAAGCCACCTCCCTTTCTCGCCCGTTAAAAGCCGGACTTTTCTAGGTGCTCGAAACCGTTATCTCCTGTGCACCGCGACTCTGAAACCGTTATCTCCAAGCCGCAAGGTTTGGCGACTTGAAACCGTTATTCCAAGCCACCTCCCCTTTCTCGCCCGTTAAAAGCCGGACTTTTCTAGGTGCCTCGAAACCGTTATCTCCTGTGCACCGCGACTTGAAACCGTTATCTCCAAGCCGCAAGGTTTGGTGACTTGAAACCGTTATCTCCAAGCCACCTCCCTTTCTCGCCCGTTAAAAGCCGGACTTTTCTAGGTGCCTCGAAACCGTTATCTCCGTGCACCGCGACTTGAAACCGTTATCTCCAAGCCGCAAGGTTTGGTGACTTGAAACCGTTATCTCCAAGCCACCTCCCCTTTCTCGCCCGTTAAAAAGCCGGGACTTTTCTAGGTGCCTGAAACCGTTATCTCCAGGCACCGCGACTTGAAACCGTTATCTCCAAGCCGCAAGGTTTGGTGACTTGAAACCGTTATCTCCAAGCCACCTCCCCTTTCTCCAAGCCTTTAACGGCGACCTGCTTGTTCGCCATCTTCAAGCTTTAGCGGCAACCTCTTCGTCCGCCATCTTCAAGCTTTAGCGGCAACCTCTTCGTCCGCCATCTTCAAGCTTTAGCGGCAACCTCTTCGTCCGCCATCTTCAAGCTTTAGCGGCAACCTCTTTGTCCGCCATCTTCAAGCTTTAGCGGCAACCTCTTTGTCCGCCATCTTCAAGCTTTAGCGGCAACCTCTTTGTCCGCCATCTTCAAGCTTTAGCGGCAACCTCTTCGTCCGCCATCTTCAAGAAATAATCGGAACCATATCGTTAGAGCATCTTATAAATATAAAAATACATCATAGCATGTCGAGAGAAAAACTTTGCTTTCATCTTTATCATACAGACATTGCATGGTTCCTAGAACACCAAATTTTACATAACTTTCTCCTTTGACAATCAAAAGAACCATTTACAAGAAAAAGTTATGTAACTTTTGCTGTCTGGGGCAAAAGGCGAAAATCGAAATGACAAAGATGTCGCCATGGCTTCACTGATAGAACTGCTTGAGATGATCGACATTCCAGGCATTCTTCAATTCTTCACCATCAGGTTTCCTCAATCTATAGGTTCCTTCCGCACCACACTCGAAACTGGAAAGGTCCTTCCCATTTCTCGTTTAACTTGGTAAATCCGGCTTGGCCCCCGTTGCTTCAACACTCCTCAAAACCCAATCTCCTACATTGAAGGACCTCCCCGTTAACTCGCTTATCATGCCGGGCTTTCATCTTCGTTTGTAATTAATCATCTTCATTCTCGCATACATTCTCTTCTCATCAATCAGTCAAGATCATTACACCGCCTCTGCCCGTTTCTCGCCTCGTCGTAGTAAGCAACCCTGTATGTCGGCAAAGCCATCTCCGCGGGTGCCATAGCCTCAGATCCATAGGTAAGGGCAAAAGCAGTTTCCCCAGTTGAGCCTTTAACAGTAGTACGCACATACCACAGAGCAATAGGCAATTCCTCTAACCATGCTCCACTTCTTCCTTCCAGATTTTTGCGTAAGGCGACAATGACTTGCTTATTTGCCGCCTCCGCCTGTCCGTTGCACTGCGGCCTATATACGGCCGACATCCAATGTTTGACGTTGACTCTGGAGCATTCCGCTGAAAACTTTTTCCCGAACTGAGTGCCGTGATCTGAAATAATAACCCTTGGAACCCCATACCTACACCAAATGTTTTCTTGCACAAACTTTATAACTTGGTCTTCGCTGATTGTCGCCAACGCCTTCGCCTCAGTCCATTTTGTGAAATAATCCACAGCGACAACCACATGCTGACAACCACCCTTGGCCTTTGGGAATGGCCCTATCAAATCAATCCCCACATGTCAAACGGCCATGTCGGCACAATAGGAGTTTGCTCTGGCGGGAATCCGAGGAATGTTGCAAATCTTTGACATTTCTCGCACTTCTGCACGTACATCTCCGCAGCTTTCCTCAGGCTTGGCCAGCAATATCCATGGAACAACACTTTGTCCTAACTTTCTCGCACCGGATGGCCACCACATACCCTCATGGATCTCGAACAAAACCTTCGCAACCAAGCCGGCTCAACACACCTCATTAGTGGTTTTGAAAAAGACCTCCTATACAATACTCCATCCCGCACAAAGTGAACTGGGATGTCGCCTTTATCATTTTTGCCTTGCCCTCATCTGGCGGCAGCCCTCCTTTATCTAGAAATTCCTTCATTTCCACAACCCAATCCTTCTCGCCATCGCAATCTCACCGACAATCGGTCTATCGATCACCGGCATATCCACGTATTCAACCATTGGTTCACCGGCATTGCTCGCTCCTCGATCCCACCGTCCTACTTAACTCATCAGCTCGCGAATTATCATCTCTATCAACTCGCACCAATTCCCAGAACTCAAAACTTTTTAACAAACTTCTCGCCAAGTCACAATATTTCGTCAGCACCACATTCAACACTCCATACTCGCCATTTACCTGATTGACAATTAACTGGGAATCCGAGTGAATCGCTATTTTCGTCAACCCAATATCTCGTGCCAATTCTACCCCAGCAATCAAAGCCTCATACTCTGCTTGATTATTAGAGACGTTGAACTTGAACCTTAGGGCTTTCTCATACTTTAACTCCCCATCCGGCGAAGTCAGGGTGATTCCCGCACCGCCTTTATCCTTTGAAGATGACCCATCAACATACAGAACCCAACAATCAACTGGCCTTTCCTTCTCTTCCCGCAAACAGGGCCCTACCTTCTTTTCCGCTTTCTTCCTTACTAAGTCTTCCATCAATTCCTCCTGCGACTTCGTGAAAGATGTCTCAACGATGAAATCTGCCACACGCTCTTAATTGCCCGGCGAGCTTCATACTTTAAATCAAACTCGCTAACTCAATTGACCACTTCAAGAATCTTCCCGCGGCATCGTCGCCGCAAAATTTTTCTCAAGGGAGCATCACTTAACACAACAATGGTATGCGCGACAAAATAAGCTCTTAATTTTCTCGCGGCTACTACCAAAGCATAGGCCAACTTCTCGGCATTAAAGTACCTTGACTCTACCTCGCTCAATGCCTTAGACACATAGTAAATCGGTCTTTGAATCCCCTTCTCTTCTCGCACAAGAACCGCGGCCACCGCCAAGTCCGAAGCCGCCAAATAAACAAATAACTCTTCTCCCTCAACAGACTACATAACAACGGCGGCTTTCCTGCATATATTTTCATTTGTTCAAATGCGGCATCACACTCTTCATCCCAAGCAAAACTCTTCACCCCTTTCAACACCTTAAAGAACGGCAAACACTTTTCGCCAACTTAGAGATGAATCTCCCCAAGGCTATAATCCTACCATTCAACCTTTCAGATCTCGCGTATCGACCGGGGCGGCGACATCTCTAATAAAGCCTGAATTTTTTCGGGATTGGCATCTATCCCGCGCCTATTTACTAGAAAACCCAAGAATTTTCCCGCAGCTACTCCGAACGTACACTTGCCGGGATTCAATTTCATTGAAGTTTCTCCTCAAATTTTCGAACGTCTCGGCGAGATCCAACACATGATCATACTCCTTCGTTTTTATTACCATGTCATCTATATATGCTTCCTGTGTTTCGCCCAATCTCGCGACTTGAAAACCTCATTCACCATTCGCGATAAGTCGCCCCGCATTCTTCAAGCCGAAGGCATCATCTTGTAAATGTAAATTTCCTTTAGGAGTTCGGAAAGCCGTTTTAGCCTTATCATCCTCGCACATCTTGATTTGATGATACCCCGAGTATGCATCAATGAAGCTAAAAACCCTATGGCCAATCGAATCCACCAATTTATCAATTCTCTAAGCGGGTAACAATCTTTGGGACAGCAAGATTCAAATCCGCAAAGTCAATGCACATTCTCCACTTCTTATTTGACTTTAAAACCATCACAGACAAGCTAACCACTCGGGATACCGACCGCTCAATGATTCCCGCCTTCAACAATTTATCCACCTCTTTCAAAACCGCGTCTTCCTTTTCTCGGCGACAAATGCCCGACCTCTCGCTTGAAAGGCTCTACATTAGGATCTCGCATTCGACAATGTAAAGCGACATTCTCATCTATTCCCTTCATATCCTCAGCCTCCATGCAAACACATCCAAGTTATCTTTAAGAAATTCGACCAATCGTTCTCGCTCATCCCCGAACAATTGTTTCCCGATCTTAACTCGCCGCTCCGGAAGTAACGGTTGATCTCCACTTCTTCTAGTTCCTCTCCCGCCCGGAGCTCGGGCTCATCTCGCGTCGCAAAGTCTCAACTTCTATCCTTTTCCGCTTTTTACTTTCCCTGCCCTCGCGGAATCATCTTTCCAAGATCAAGAATGCCTCTCCCGTAGGACACCCATCGGGGTCTCCACCTCTATCATCTCGCAATCTTCCTCGCCACTATCAATAATTTCCTCAATCACGATCTCCTCAACCCCGGGCTCCCCATGTCGACAAACCGCACCACCCTAGCATAGCTTAAGCTTGGCGTCCCATTCACAACTTCAATTCCCAAAACCATCTCGCCTTTAGCGCGTGGGCGCGCGCCTCTGGCTGGAATCTCGCCCACTAAAAACTTTGATTACTTCTTCAATCATTTCTGGGGCCCTTTGTGCCTCAGCGACAGCCACAGCTTTGTCGTTCTCCAATCTCTCCGTTGTCGCTGAATCATTTTCACATTCGCTAAGCTCAACCATATTTATCCTCAGATGCCGAGAATCTGACTTTGTCACCAACGAACAAGTGGCTTTCCCTTTTGCTTTTACCATCTCCTTCTTTTTTCTCGCAACCGAGATAGCCTCACTCTTCGTACACTCGATACCACGGGCCGTGGGGTACTTTACCCTCTCGATGCGGATGGACAAAGCACCATTTCAAAACTTAGCAAAAAGGGAATTCCAACTATCGGTTGTACACGGGAAAGCCAACATCAATCACAAAAACTCCACCATCTCGCTTCTTACCATCTCGCCTTCACCAATCTCTACTTCCAACAGGATTGTCCCTTTCACCTTAACTGAGTGGTTTGTAAATCCTTCAAGGCATCCCCGGTAGGGCACCGCAGTTAGCGTCGAGTAGTTCATCCTTTTGAAGGCTTCATAGTACAACACATTCCTGCTAGCTCCCGAATCAACCATTACTCGCTGTACTACATTGTTTCCCGGACATATAGTGATAATAACAGGTTGGCTCCCATGACCCTTTGTTGCGGCAAGCTCACTTCTCGAAAAGCTAATCACCTTATCTTCGCCAAGGCAAATGGGGAATATCAAAATCAAGGCGCCAACATCATTATTTGATTGTCCAACTGCGCGACACTTGGCAATGGGTCCTGAATCACATCGATTACGTTTCGACCCTGGGCTCTATCTTGCCGCCCTCCTTCTTCTCGCCTCGCAGCGCCCTCGAGATATTGTTTGAATTCGCCTTTATCAATCCTGACTTGAATCAATTTTCTCAAATTATAACAATCTTCTATTGTATGCCCCTTGTCTTTATGAAAATCGCAATATTTACTTGGATCTCGAGCCCCATAAGTGTCTTCTCGAATGGGGTAAGGCTCTGGAAATTCCTCTTTCCTCCAAATCTCGCTCAAAGTAGTGTTCAATTTGCTAAACTTAATGATCTTTCCCTGTTCCTGACCTCTACCTCGACCCCCTTTGTTTCCACCAGTACGAGATCCACTGCGACCTCCTCGATCAACCTTACTTTCCTCTTTGACAATTTCAATCCGCTCTTTGACACTTTTCTTGCCGGTGCCTGCTGCAGGAGGGGCGGCCTTAACAGCTTCCTTCTCGAAACCACTACGGTAAGCTCTAACCCTTTCGTACAACTCGCCGGTTGTCTTCGGCAAGCGCATACAGAACTCCGCCTTGAACATGCCCGCAATGACCCGAGTTAAACAAAGATAACAATCTCGCTCGATCGACGCCCGCAATCCGGTTCGCGACCTCCATAAATCTATCTCGTGAAAGCCGAAATGCTTTCTCCTTCATACCTGTTTCAAACTACACAATTCGGTCTTTTGAGCGGCCGCGCTCCCGATCCACCGAATCTCGCCAAAAACTTATTTTTGAGGTCCTGATACCCCATCACTGATTCCGCTGGCTGCGCCAAAAACCATTCCAATGCGTGATCAGCAAGGGTGCTCGCAAACGCCTTACAGATTATAGCCTCATTGTCGGTCAGCAGTGACAACGTTACCTCAAACCCCCCAATATGAGTATTAGCTCTAGTGTTCCCCGAATAACTAGGTAGATTTGGCATGCGGAAAGGTGGTCGTGGGCGGCAATCAATACTCTTTACAAACGGGGCCAAATAAGAGCCTTTCACTTCCTGGGGCTTGTTTCCCGCTTCCAACTCTTTAATTTTCTTAGCCATCTCCACCATTTCGGATTTCCATTTATCATCTTCACTTTTCTTCGCCTTCTCCAACTCAGCGGCTTTGGCCAATTCTACGGCTTTCAAGGCTTCGGCCACTCTAATAGCCTCCGCGATCTTATCGGCTTCGGCGGCTTTCCGCGCCCTTTGTCTATCACTTCTTTCTCTATCAATCCTTTCTCGCCGCCTACGATCTCTGTCCCGCAGCGACATTTCTTCTCGACGAGCTCTGTCGGAGTGCCTTGATCTGTGGGACTTTTCCCTCACATACGTTTCATCATCGGAATACCTCGAGCGACTTGGCGAATAATCTCTGTCGGCTGTGGATCCCTCCTCACTTTCATATCCAAAATAGTAAGAGTCATCTCGCGAATTTCCCGACTTATGATAAATTCTTCCCTCTTCAATACGATCAGCACGTCTCCTTTTGACCCTTTCAGACCTCGCTCTCTCATCCTCTTGATGCTTACGAACCCTTTCCTCATTCTCGGGAGGCGAGGTGGCCCTTGTTCGCCCTTCGTCCCTCCTGGAGGCATTTCGGCTAGCGCTTTGCCTCCCTCTATCCCGCCCTTCCACTTCGACCGATGCCGGCGGGATCACCGTGGGTGCCCGGCCTATCTTTTTAACCGCTCATTGTTCGCGAGAACCTTCATCAAATAGGCGTTCTCGTTCCTTAGCCGTTCGCCTTCGCCCGGCACTCTGGGTTTTAGATGGAACGGGTCTCGCCGTCCTTCCTTTCCTTTATTTCTCGCTTCTCGCTCTCTATCTTCTCGCCTACGGGCGCTCCTTACGGCCGAATCTGTCTCGAAGTGTGGACATCGCCTTCGCGAGCAGTTCCTGATCTCGCCCCGCGGGTATCCTTGCGAGTATCCTTGGCATTTGGAGTTTCCGTCATAGGGTTCTGGGCTCCCTTAGCCTGAGTATCCTTTTCTTGTACCATTTTAACTATATTCTGGGCTTTTAAACAATCCCAAACTGATCACAATCAGCTTTAACACCAAATAACCACCTTTAAAACACCTCTTAGCAAGAACACGAAACTGAAGAACACCAAACCTAATTCACAGTAACCTTCTCAGTAAACCTTCTTACCTTTCCCAATCATCTTCCAACCAAAACAAGGAACAAAAACTCAGGTCCCTAAGAACGAACCAACCGATGCTACCATGGGAAATCTTTGGTTGCACAGAACCGAGCTAACTTGGACACTCCGCCGCTTCCTTACTTGGTTGATCGCCTACACACAAGGAACAAGGTAAACTAGGCCGGGGTGACTCCTGGCACTCCTCGGCGTGAGAGTAAGGTTAGATGAACAAGGAAGGTGGTAAACAATGAAGAACTTAGAGAGAGAATGCAGAAAGAGAGTGAACATACCCATGCAATGAACACTATTCACCTTTTATATCCCTAAACCCCCCATGTGCCTTGCACATGGGGGACACTTGTCAATCATCCAATGGAATTGATCTCAACCAACCTCAACTTAGTGGGATTTCACTATTCACCTTGTCACATCAGTCACACATCACAAGTACTTAGGGTTAGGGACGTAGGCGACAATCAGCGTACCATCCTGGTAATGCCCTGAGTTCCTTGTCGGTCAGGCGACAAGCTGATTATGGGCGACATCAACTGTCATGTCGCCCTGACCTAGGTAGCCTGCGAGCAACGTACTCGTCTTACTCATGAGGCGAGCATGAGCTCAGCCATGTCTTTCGCATAGCCCCATTGCCCCTAAAATCTGTATCCCCACGTCCCTTCTCGCCGGGGTCTAAAAACAGCTCCAAGGAGCCCATTCATTTTATGTCGCTGCCACGGCAAATTCCCTTGGGCGGCCTAAGCCCAATGGGCCTGGACCTTAATTAGCTATTGGGCCTGGTTTCTTACTACCTGGGCCCAATATAATTTATGGGGTCGTATCAAATGTTGAAGTATTTAACGCAAACAATTTATTAAAATATATTACTCGTACAAAAAAGAAATTCAAATTTGCTAATTAAACTTGGGATAATAGGAAGAAAGACCAAAAACAAAAAAAATGGAAAAAGCCTAATGAATTAATTAAGATTGAAAAAATGTGAGGAAATTAGGAGAAACAGAAAAACAAAACTGTTAAGAGAAAAAATAGCAAAGATGGAAGACAAAATTAATTGAAAATGTAGGTAGCAGGGTTCGAACATGGATTTAAAAAGAAACACCAAAGGCTTTAACTTCACCCCTTCTACCACTGAACCACACCACTCACTGGTGTTAATCTTGAAGTTAATTATATATATACATATATAACAAAAATATGGTGGGGGCAAAAAAAAAATTTTTCCACTGCATTTCCGCTGCCGTGGGGCGAGTGCCCCCACCTGCCCCCCCCCCCCCTGGATCCGCCCCTGACGAAGACCATGACTATCAGCCACCATGCCCCAACAATATCATAGATGCCTCCAAAGGTGTGTGGAAAGCTTTAGGTGTGCCTGAAGATAACTGCGGTGACTTGGACATTACTTGGTCTGAGGCTTAGGAATTTCTAGTTCATATTATGTAATGTTTTCACTTTTAAATATATATGGTAAATGAAAGAATGTATAGGTTCATCCAATAATCAAAAGGAACATTTAAACAAAGGGTCAATAGTTTCTTGCATTGAAGAAGGCATAAACATAGTAATCATTATCATACATAATTCCTGTCGACGAAATCCATGTTACGAAATCCATGTTGATTACAACCAAATCTCCTCACATAGTACAACAGATCAGTCATTATTAAAGCAACAGTATGGTTCTGTTTTTGACCGTAAACTTGGAACTCTATAAATAAAAACATTATATATACCTAATATCTTATATTTCCTTGTATCCAACATCTAACACTCACAGGAAAAGAGAAAATCAGAGATATGAAGAACTTCATATCAGCAGCATCACTTCTTATACTAAGTATTCTCGTTGTTTCACATTCTTCTGAAGTCATAGCTCAAGTTTGCAAGCCTAGTGGACTTATAAGGGGTAGAAACCTCCCTCCATGTGACCACGAGGTTGGATCCAAGTGCTGTCTCCCAGAAAAACTTTATCCCGTTTATAATGTTCACCTCTGGTGTCTAACAGTACAAAGGCAATACTCACACTAACGGACGAAGCGTAACTGCCAAAGTTATCGATGTGTGTGACTCAACCACAGGATGTAACGTAGACAGTGATTATCAGCCTCCATGTGGTAATAGCATTGTTGAAGCCTCAGTAGGTGTATGGAAAGCCTTGCATGTACCTGAAGATAATTGGGGGGAGATGGATATTATTTGGTCTGATGCATAGTCCAAAGTTCTTGCCCTTTCAATAAGTTGCGTACTTTTTCCAGTTTTTTAACTTTTGTGATAAATTATTATAATGTATAAATCATATATTTACTTCATAAACAGGCAAAACACTAAATGGATTATAAGGTTGTCATCTAATAATAGCACCAGAGAAGAACTCTGTTTATCTTTGATTTGAAACATGAGGGGAAAATTGAGTCGACACTGACATTACGAACAAACCTATCGGATGCTCAAAGCTTAGGAAATAGTAATGTCTCATAATCGAAGACATTTACCAAAAAAAACTAGAAAAATCCTCAATCCATAATAATCTTTCCTTTGCAGGGGCGGTATCCTATAGGAGCTTCAACTTCCCCCATTTTTCATCTCTGAAAAAATCTTCAAACAAGATTCAATGAGCAATCTCAAGCTAGGAGTGGAGGTAGAAAGTGCTCACAACATTCTACCAAAAGATGGCAAAGGTTCATTGAACCCCTACGTTGAGCTTCACTTTGATCATCAGAAATACCGCACCACTATCAAAGAGAAAGATCTCAATCCTTATTGGAATGAGACTTTCCTTTTCAATATCTCCGACCCAAACAATTTATCCAACCTTACCCTCGATGCTTTTGTCTACAACAACATCAAAGGCAGCAATTCCAGGTCCTTTCTTGGAAAAGTTCACATCAATGGAACATCTTTTGTTCCTTACTCTGATGCTGTAGTTTTACATTACCCTTTAGAAAAACGAGGCATTTTCTCTCGTGTTTCTTGTGAGCTTGGCTTAAAAGTTTTCATCACTGATAATCCAACTATCAGATCTTTGAACCCTCTTCCTGAAATGGAGCATTCTTACAACACAACCTCCCGGTTAGCCCAAGGTCAAAGTCAAACACCGGTCCAGCAAGTGTCCGACTATGTGCGGCTTGTGTATGAGTCGAGAGGTTCAAGACACACATTTAATCATTTACCAAGCCCAAATTACCCTCAGCAAAAGCCACAATTTTCAACCACACAGCAGCCAGGAGCATATGGGGTTGAGCAGATGAGAGCTAATCCTCAGGCTCTGAAAACAGTTTGTATGTACTCAGGCTCTTCATCACAGCCACTTGAATATGCATTTAAAGAAACCAGCCGTTTCTTGGAGGTGGACAAGTTGTTGGGGGGAAGAGTTGTGCATGGTGACAAGAGAGCCGGCATGTATGATCTTGTTGAGCCAATGCAGTTTCTTTTTGTTCGAGTCGTGAAAGCACGGGACCTACCCTCCAAAGATGTCACGGGGAGTCTTGACCCTTATGTCGAAGTGAGACTTGGAAACTATAAAGGAGTCATGTCATTTTGAGAAAACTTCTAACCCCGAGTGAGACTTGGAAACTATAAAGGAGTCACAAGTCATGATATACCGACGCGGGTCCCACCAGATACTCCTTTGGCTCAGGAATGGTATCGGCTCGAGGACAGACAAGGGGAGAAAACAAAGGGAGAGCTTATGTTTGCAGTCTGGATAGGCACACAAGCTGATGAAGCTAGCCTTTCCTGATGCCTGGCATTCAGATGCATCCATCACTGATAGCTCCGTCTCCTCCACATTTCTCCGGTCAAAAGTTTACCATTCTCCAAGATTATGGTACGTTCGTGTTAATGTGATCGAGGTCCAAGATTTAGTTATAGATGATAAAGCTCGTTTTCCAGATGTATTTGTAAAGGCGCAAATAAGTAACCAGGTTTTCAGAACAAGACCTGTTCAAGCACGAACTTTGAATGCACTATGGAATGAGGAATTCATGTTTGTTGCTGCAGAACCGTTTGAAGATCATCTGATCCTTTCTGTGGAAGATCATGTGGGGCACAACAAAGATGAGATCTTTGGAAAAGTTATTATACCACTAAGCACCGTTGATCGCCATGCTGACGGTCGTATTGTTCACTCCAAATGGTTTAAGCTCCTTAAACCAAATGCTACCGAAGTGGAAGAGAAGAAAAGAAAGATAAAGATAAGTTTTCTACGAAGGTTCATCTTCGAGTCTGTCTTGACGGAGGGTACCATGTTCTTGATGAGTCAACTCACTACAGCAGTGATCTCCGGCCAACTGCGAGGCAGCTTTGGAAGCCATCTATAGGTATCTTGGAGCTTGGGATTCTTAATACTAATGGACTCCAGCCCCTGAAAACCAGAGACGGAAGGGGAACAACTGATACTTATTGTGTAGCAAAATAATATAAACTTGGGCTACAACTTGATGTAGAATACTCAGATATCTAGACTTTGAAAGTTAAATTGAAAAAAATGGCAGTATGAACATGGTCATGCAGACCACTTCCTCCAGTCTACAACCTCCCGGTTAGCCCAAGGTCAAAGTCAAACACCGGTCCAGCAAGTGTCCGACTATGTACAGGATGTGTATGAGTCAAGAGAGTCGAGAGGTTCATGTTTGTTGCTGCAGAACCGTTTGAAGATCATCTGATCCTTTCTGTGGAAGATCGTGTGGGGCACAACAAAGATGAGATCTTCGGAAAAGTTATTATACCACTAAGCACCGTTGATCGCCGTTCTGACGATCGTATTGTTCACTCCAAATGGTTTAACCTCCTTGAACCTAATGCTACCGAAGTGGAAGAGAAGAAGAAGAAAGATAAAGATAAGTTTTCTACAAAGGTGTTGTATGCAACTCTGTTCCAAGTACTTGTTGTCATGGTTGGATTCTATGTAATGAGGCACCCGAGGTTTCGACATAAACTGCCATCTGCACCACTCAATTTCTTCCGAAGAATTCCTGCAAGGACAGATAGTATGCTGTAAGTTATATGGTGATTTTATGTCTACCGGAGTTTTTGCCTGAGATTAACTGAGGCAAAAAACGCCGGTGAGAGTGTCTATATTGTTCGTGTTCGTGGAAGCTCTTGTATCACTAGGTTGCCGTTTTTTGTGTATACTCTATGGTGTATAATCTTTACTTACGTGTATTGTGTGTCTAGTGCAAAGTGTCTATATGGATTCTGGATAGTATATTTGTGTATATATACGTGAATCAAATTTCGGTGTGTGTGTGCCAATCTATTTCTCATGCTTGGTTTTGTACTTTCCGGTTAACTCACTCCTTTTTTTTTTTTTTTGTGTAATCTGTACAAGAATCTGAGTCTCTATTAGGCATGTATTCATAGATTATCATATTTCTTCTATTTCAAAAGGATCAGCCATAGAGTCGAACTATGTTAACAATGCTGGAGATTTCAGATCGAAAGAACCTAATTTTTGAATGCCTTCGGTTCCTGTCCAGAAGATCTTGACTGCCCTTTTCGCTGTTATTTCTGGTCCATTTGCTGAAGTGGTTTAGGAGATGATCGAACTTTGAGCATAAATTGAAGTTTAAGCTAAACATTTTGTTTCCTTCTCTCGCGAATAGATCCAGAGTGATATAATGAAGAAATATAGTTCAGTTGATGGATAATAATCTGTACTTCCCAGTAACAAAATGGTGCAATGCAAAGAAAAATAAAACATAAGGCATCTCAAATGAATACTGTTTATTGCTGATTTAGAACAAAATCTTCATCATATAATACTTATGACAGAATTACACAAATTTCCATTTCATAGATGAGTGGAATCATATAAGCCACATCAAAGTCACTACGAACCCCAAACGTTTCATTTTCCGTACAGGAAATGGTCAAGTTAACCACATTCTACTATATTTGTTATTCACAAAAGAAAAGCATAAAAACAGAGGAAGGGACTGAAATATATTTATCCATCCATGTGTATTTGGAGATACGAAGCTATTAAATGAGTCTTCCCAAACATAAATGGAGGTTGACGAACACAATCTTTGTCCTTCCCAGTTCCCATAGTCATTGATTTTTGCCCCATTAACACTGACACTGCCGGAGCATGTTTTTGTATTTTGAAGCAGCCAAGAAGATTGGGCCACAATTGGAAAGTCATGACGATGAAAATTGACTGGCACAGGCTTTCCTCCTCCTTAAAAATGCTGATGAAAATTGACTGGCACAATTGGAAAGTCATGACGATGAAAGTCATGTCTTGAAAAGATCATGCATTTGGGACTGTATGTCGTGTATTTGCCTTCTTTCAATGTGGGGCCTGAGGCAGCTCCTTCCCTTCATTCTTGAATTTTACTCGCAAGTCTCTGCTTCAACATTCAAACAAGATAAAATTAAGAGAATGGCATGCATGAAGATGAGTCCGGGTTTTTTTAATAAATGAGTTAAACTAACCTTTGACAAGAAAACAAGAGGTACATGAAAGAACAAGAGTATGATTGCAGTGTAGTTTGACCTGCATAATTATATGATCCTTTTCCTTGTTTCGCTTCTTGGTCATAGCCTCCATGCACATAAGTTCAGTAGCCGCCAGCTCATAAATCACGATCCTGCTGAAGAAGGCGGGAGAACCAGCAGTATTTACATCAGGAATATATGTATAACAATCCGGACATTTTTTTTATCTTTCCGAAGCTATTGAATGGAGTATCCGTTAAAGATTTGCATATTAATGAGCTCCGTTAATCAAAAAATAGTACATGAGCATTAGTTTTCATTAGAGATAATAGTATATGAACGTAATTACCTTATCATTCATTGAAAGTGCTTCATACACCTCAATCTCATTTCCAGGGAATCGGTAATCACATTTGCTATTCTGCAATAGAGATCTTCCTTAGAGTTCAGGAAAGGAGAATGATCGTGAAATGGCAATTATGTGCATGAGAATCTAGTAACTTACCAATTAAGAACAAGAACTACAGATAAACCTTGACAGGCTCCCAACTCCTCCAAAACCAAACAAAAAGAACTTTGACAGTGGTGAGCTGCTTCTTGCTCGTGGCAAAGGATATCAGATATGAGCCATGTCCATGACCCCATAGTTTTCTTATCTCCGCTGCAATCATTGCTGATGTGGCAAGTTCTGGAGTTCCCCCCAATCATAGATGGTCAATCCTGAGAGACGTTAGCATATTCCTGTTGTTACAAAAAAAAAAAAAGGGCTTAAGAATGCAAAGAAAACAGGAACAGGGGTATTATATGTAGGCAGAAGTTAAGAAGTTTTGGCAAGGTAATAGTATGAGGACTATAAAAGGCCAAAATCAAGCAAGAGCAAAAAATGAAAAGGACAAAATCATAGATGACTGAAATATGCAAGCATAATTTAAATTGGAAATTAAATGAGTACTAAGTTTTTCTCATGTTTACTATATATAGATACACACACATATATGTATATAATGCACAAACACAGTACACGTAGCAGGTATCACTTATGTAAATGTAATAACAGTTGAAATAGATAAGATGTGTACCTTGACATTCTCTAATGTAGAGACTTGAAAGCAAATGCTTAATAGATAAATATGCTCCCTCCTGTTAGGAAAAAAATCATATAACCATGATTAAAAAAAAAAATGCTTAATAGATAAATATGCTCCCTCCTTCTCATCTTATAAAGATAGTTTCATTTTATTTAAAATAACTTTGATTGAACTTTGATTAATAATTTTATGTTAATTTATTTATCCTAATGAAAATCTAAAATTTGTAATTGATAGTATTTTTAATGTTGTATCCATAACAAGTTTTAGAATTTCATTCTGATAAATTAATTAACATAAAATTATTTGTCAAAGTTCCAACCAAAATTGTCTCAAAAAGTGGGACTATCTTTATGGGACGGAGGGAGTATGTAGTAAAACTTAATTTTCAATATTAAATAATGCAAAAACCCAATATATTTTTTGGTACAAACCCAATATATGAATGCAAATAAGTAGATATGATTACTCATGTCTATGTAATAAAAGTTGAAATAGGAAAGAGGCGCACCCGGAGGATTAGGAGTTAGGAGGTTACAAACCCCCACATTAATTGATTATTTATCTTGAGGCAGGGGATGTGGGATATGTTGGGCCAATAATCTCTTTTCTCCTTCTTACACCTTTCTTCTAGAACTGGACATCCCCTAATTTGAAGACTTGAAAGCGTTGGAAGCAGAGTTTCGGGCAGGTTGTGAAGCTTAGGACAATTGATGATGTAGAGGTGTTGAAGAGAGGAGAGGTTTTGAAGGCCTTCTCCAAGAGATTCCAAATTCTTCAGATTATAGATTTCCAGATTTGTTAATGAGCTAGGGAGCTGAGTCCCCACCTCCGAAAAGGAAATCAGTAGTGGGAATTGACCAAATAGTCTGAGCGTGTGGAGAGAGGTTGGAAGGGTTGCTAGGCCCCACTCCTTAATTGGCTGCTTTACTTCCCCCATTTCTAGGTATTCCAAGTTTGGAGGCCAACACCCTTCACGTGGATAGCTCTCCAGATTAAAACAAGCAGTGATTTCCAAACGTCGAAGAGAGGTGAGGTTTTGCATCTCATTGGCGCACAACATCTTCTTTAGGTTTGAGCAGTTCCTGATCCGAAGAAATATGAGAGTGGGGGCAGACTTTTTCTGGAATCGTCTCTATGCCCGAACAATCACTTATCTCTAATCGAGTGAGATGAGTCAACCCTTGTGGTATCGATTTTATATTTGACCATCTGTGAAAACTAATCGATTCAAGCAAAGACAAAGACACGCCTTTCTCTCCCTCTTCATCTGCTTCCTTCAAATTCTCACAATTACCAATTGAGAGATGCCTGAGAGTTGTGGGTAGCTTCTTGCCCATGGGAAACCATTTAAGACTTGGACACCCAAAAATTTCAACCTTCTCGAGATTAGAGAATTCATATTCTCCGAGTCTTCTTCCTCCCCTAACGTCACAGGACTTCCGTTGAGGTTCAAAGACGCCGGAGAGAAGAAAACTGAGCGGGCGGTTTGGGGAGAAGAGGGTTGCTTATGAAACCTGCGTGGAGAAGTTATTTTCTTAGAGTCAATCCTAGCCGTCGAATCCATTTTCCAACTTTAAATCCTAGCCGCTCTTTATACACAGGCTAAGAGGCAGTTAATACCTCCTTCTATTGTATATTAGATAGATACTCCCTCCATCCCATGATAATCTGTAAAATTATCCCTTTTGGACGTCCCACAATAATCTACACTTTCCTAAAATGGAAATGGGACCCACTTCTCTCTACTCACAACCATTACCCACTTACTCCACTTTCTCTCTCTTACCCAACCATCTATACTCACAACACATCACCTTTTTCACTTTTCTCCTTAATTCCCGCACCCTCCCAAAAAGTGCGTATATTTGTCGGAGGGTATACTC
Source organism: Adenophora triphylla var. japonica (assembly GCA_022495995.1). Lineage (NCBI taxonomy): Eukaryota > Viridiplantae > Streptophyta > Magnoliopsida > Asterales > Campanulaceae > Adenophora > Adenophora triphylla. The sequence continues at coordinate 54,448 of JAFEMH010006462.1, forward strand.
CCTCCGTCCCACTCGAAGTGTCACTTTTTACCCAAAAGGGTGTCCCATTTAAAGTGTCATCTTTCCTAAAAAGAAAATATTTTATTACTATTCTATTATCTCATCCACTATTTCCTCCACTAATTCTCTCTCCTCTACACTCACAACACTTTTTAAATTCACTATTTCCTCCACTAATTCTCTCTCCTATTTTCAAATTACACTCACAACATTTTTTCTTCCCCCTTTTTTCCTTAATTTGCGTGCCACCCCTAAGACTATCCACATTAGTGACCCCGACCCAACCCAATCTCAAATAAAATATTAATTTCTCTCACTTCCATATATACACTCCCAACCTTATATAATTTATACTCCTATCAGTGACCTTGACCCAATTCAACCCAACCCAACTTTTAAAAAATAAAATATTTATTTTTTCTTTACTTCAACTTACCTAAAATACTTATCATTTTATTTTTTAAAATAATGTATTAGTAATAATATTTTTAAAATTATCCGTACAATTATTAAAAATAATTACCCATACAATTATAAAAAAATTATAAATTTTGATATATTTTTTATTTTATATTTTATATAAAAATATATTAACTTTAAAAATATATTTATATAAACAAAAAATCAAAACAATTTGGTGAAACAAAAAACAAAAAAAGAAAAAAAATGGTGACCCAACCGGACTCCATTTTGGGTCGGCTAGTTGCCCAAAGTCACTAATTTTGATGACTTTCTATTTATTTATTTTTCTTTTTTGTTTTGTCTCTTAGACCTCCTTTATCAACAACCCAATCCAATCCAATCCAACAATATAATATTATTTCTCTCTATTCCACATATATTATCTACAATCCAAATCAATCTTCTTCATTTTTTAACTTTATTCACAATCCAATCCAACCAACCAACCCAACTCAAATATCATTTATTCTTTATTTTTATTACATATATTATTAACCTCATTTTTCTTATTTTTTGTCTTGTAATAAATTTATAAAATATTTTATATTACTAAATTTATATAATTATTATACAAAAATACGATATATAAAAAATATAAAAATGAAGTTACATTTGAAATTCAAATTCACTTTTTATAAATACATCACAAAAATAAAATTACAAATACATAAATTAAAATTTCATATTTAATTATTATTACCAAATTTTTGCCATATGTGCTCGATCAAGTCATCTTTAAGAGCTTTGTTGGCTTCTCTATTACGGAGTTGTGCTCTGTTAGTCATATATGTCGATAAATTTGCAACTCGTTCGGTACAATATTGAAAAGTTTGATCGTCATCTTCTTCCACCACTCCATTTTGACAGTTTGTAGGTTTATCATTTTGAAATTCTGTAGGATCATAATAAGTCTGATATGTGTCTCGTTCATCCTCTACTATCATATTGTGCATGATGATACAAGCCATCATAATTTTTCCGATGCTATGGCGATCCCAAATAAGACATGGGCGTTTGATAAATGCGAACCGGGATTGTAGAACTCCAAAAGCCCGTTCAACATCTTTTCTAGAGATATTTTGTGACTGTTGGACATTTATAGAAGTAGGAAATTGAGTGAGATTTGGAGAAACTTGAGTGAGATTTGGAGAAACTCGAGAGATATTTTGTGACTGTTGGACATTTATAGAAGTAGGAAATTGAGTGAGATTTGGAGAAACTTGAGAGTGTGAATAGCTTTCAAAATTTTGAGTGTTTGAATCAAATGAAAAATTTGGATCAAATTGAAAATTTTGAGAGTTGAGATATTCTTGAGAGTTTGAATCAAATGGAAAATTTGAATCCATAATAACAATGAGAAATTAGGGAAAGAGATAGAAAAAACGATTTAATTATAGAGAAAAGAGAGAATTTTAGATGTGCTTCAAATTCAATAAACTTGATCTCTATTTATAGAGGATAAAAAAATAAAAATTTTGATATTTTTTATTTTTTATTTTAATGAATTTTTAATATAATTAAAAATAATTTAAGTTAAAAATAAAAAAGTATATTTTAAAAAATCCACCAACCAATGGTTGGTGGACATGTGGCAAGAATTGGATCACAATCTTGGATTGGACCACCAATCCGGATCACCAAGTTGAACAATCTGCATTTCATTTTTTTTTTCCAAAAGCCTTGTCGTTTTCCTCCGATCTAGGTAGGAGGTCACCGATAAACAAGGTCTTATGGTGACCCTCCCTTGAGGGTCACCGTTGGGAGTGGTCTAAAAGGGTGACACTCTTGGTGGAACGGAGGGAGTATATAGATATTGCAAGTGAGTCTCATTGTCCTTTTAATAATAAAACAAACTAAGAATCTTGTTGTGGAAAAGACAAAAAATAACTAAAAACATTAATCTGGGTACTAAGTATAATATTTCTAAAACTAAAGTATTTATTTTGAAAGATATTATTAATAAACACATAAATATTTATCCAGGCTCGTCCCAATAAGTTTTGAGGCCCTGTGCTAATATAAATAATGGGCCCTTGGGAGGCATAGTTAAAAATACAAAAAAAAAAAAATACAATTTCTGGAGACTTTGGGACGGGCCTGTTCATGTTTATGTATTACCTGCCTTATGAATGTTGTATGTTATACGAGGATGCTTTGTTTACTCTCATCAAATCCAAGAATGATATAGATACACTCTTTTGTTGGTTTGTGTGGGATACCCATATCCCGCCTTTGGTGGTTCGTGTAACGCCATAATAAACCCAAACCTATTTATCCTTCGAGGACTATCTACCTACAGTTTGAAAGCCGGGTTTTCTCGTCCTAAAACCGTTGGCTTAAGGGGTAATGGGAGTGCGTAGTTGTTTCTATGGAGGCATAGTTAAAAATACAAAAAATAAATAAAAATGTAACACTTTTAATAATAATATTAAAGTTCAAACTTCAAATAAATGGAACAAAAAACCTAGAACTCTGGAGACTTCTTTCAGTTCTTCAAGGCAGCGGCGCAACTCGCAAGGGCTAAGGCGGCGGAAAGGCCACAAATACAATTTCTTCGTAGTTCACTCTTGATCTCTCACGGCATTTTAACAAACACCTAGTCTACATGAATGATGAACAACCGATTAACAATAAATGGGTGATCAAAATTCAAACAAGTAAACGCCAACGGCCAACGGGAATTGCAATTTGCGGTTTTGCACAATCGCGGCACAAATGACGTAAGAAATTGATCGGAGTGGGAGAAGAAAAGAAATTGATCGGAGAAGAAAAGAAATTGGATTTTACCGTTGTTTGTTTTGCAATCGCCAATCGTTGTCGCCTCTTCAATTCAATCAAGCCGCGATTTTCGAGTTGCCGTTTGATCTTGCGTAATTTCCGAGCCATGAATCTTCCTTCTTCTTCTTTTTTTTTTTTTTTTTTTGGGGGAAGTCAGCGTTGTTTGCCATTTGCGTCGTTGCTTTCTTCTTCTCTGTGTTATAAGGTTTTGGGCTATGTATGTAGTATTGGGTTGGGGTAATTTTGGGGCCCTAGGAAGAAATGGGGCCCTGTGCAGTAGGCCATGTTGCACAGCCCAAGAACCGGGCCTGTATTTATCATTACAAAGAAGAAATATACTCCCTTCGTCCCACTACAAAGTTTATAGTTACTGTTTGCACGCAAATTCAGAAAAAAAATTAGTGGAGTAAGTGTTATGAGTATGAAAAGTGAGGTTGGAGAGAGAAAGTGGGGTAGGAAATAGTGAATTGATTGATGTTGTGAGTATAAAAGTAAAGTAGGAGAGAGAAATAGTGGGTGAAATAGTAAAGATTCTTTGCCATTTTAGAAAGTGTGAAGTTTGTAAGACTATCCTCATCAGTGACCCCGACCCAACCCAATCTCAAATAAAATATTAATTTCTCTCACTTTCATATACACACTCCCAACCTTATATAATTTATACTCCCATCAGTGATCCAACCCAACAAATTTTTTCTCAAATAATATATTTTTAAAATTTTATTTACCAAAGTGACTTACTGTTCAAACTTTTTCTCAAAATGTCCCACTTTTTGAAACTTGCTATAATTTTTTCAGTTAAAATCGCTACACGGTGTAGCGATTTTAAATTTGCTAAATTTATTTTAATATTTATGCTATTAAAAAAAAACTAAATTATGATGTAGCGATTTCAAATTAATCAGTCAACCAACCCAAAAGTCCACCAAACCAACCAAAGTCCAAAAAGAGTATTATAAAGTTAGTACTTCGTCTCACTTTAAATTATAAAATAATAATACAAAAATTATTTATTAACAAAGAAAACTAAATAGAAATATTATTTTTTTCATCTCAAATAAATATTTTGAAAAATGTAATTCTATAAAAAAAATATATTTTTCATTTCAAAAATAAATATTGCTTTCGACTCAAAATGAATAACCAAAAAATAATACTACATTTTTTGTCCAAATAAATGAGCATAACTTCCTTCGTCTCAATGAATATTTAAAAATAATAATACTCTTAATTTGCCTCAAAAATTAATGTCATATTTTGAGACGAAGGCACTAACATTAAAAACATTAATTTTAGAGGGGAATGAATTAGTATTAATTTTTAAAATATTCATTGGGATGAAGAAAGTAATGCTCATTTTTTGGGATAAAAAATGTAGTATTATTTTTTGGCTATTCATTTTGAGTCGAAAGTAATTTTATTTTTGAAATGAAAAATATAATTTTTTTATGAAATTACATTTTTTAAAATATTTATTTGAGATGGAAAAAATAATATTTCTATTTAATTTTTTTTATTAATAAATAATTTTTGTATTATTATTTTATAATTTAAAGTGAGACGAAGTACTAACTTTACAATACTCTTTTTTGGACTTTGGTTGGTTTGGTGGATTTTTGGGTTGGTTGACTGATTAATTTGAAATCGCTACATCAAATTTAGTTTTTTTTTTAAATAGTATAAATATTAAAATAAAAATTAGCAAATTTAAAATCGCTACACCTGTAACGATCCTAAATCTAGGCACCTATTTTAGTATCATATTGTGTGCTTATAATATTCTTGTTAGTATTATGTGTTCATTTTTGATTTCTTGTATTAGGATAAAATGATAGGGCAATAAAATAATATTCTAGGAGAAAATATAAAACTAGAAAATAAATAAAGAAAGAGAGGAGGTTAAATTGGGTAAAATAAATAATGGGAATAGAATGGGGCTTTCATTTATTTTTAGTTGAAAGCCTTGGATTGTGTGGAAGGGGGACCAAATCCCCTAAATCCCTCTCCTTCCTCCTTAAAGAGTCAAGGCCCCATACCTTTCCCATGCTTTCCCCATCCCTTCCATCCTTCTCTTACTATTTAATAAATCACCTCCCTACTCTTACCTTATTCTCCTTTCTTATTCTTCAATAATTTCCATGGAAGCCTCCATGGAAACCTCCTTGGATAATTCCTTCCAAAAATTATTATAAATCCAATCCTCCTCCATTTTAAGATCCGGGTGTACTTTCATGTTCGTAGAGGCAAAGAAAATGCATCAAGCTAGAGAAATCATAGTTTCACCTCATAATCTCTAAGGTAAGTTATTATGACTTCTTTCTAATTATTGCACATTTTATGTGTTAATGAAGGTTTTATGAAAAGAAAAAGTATATTGTATTTTTAATATGGTTATTTGAGTAAAATGATTATTCAAGATTTAATTGATTTTAGTTATGATATGGGGGCTTAAGTTGAAGGAATGAGGGTATAATGGGAGTAATATGTTAATGACTTGATTGGGGATTATTAGGATTTTTCTCTTCTAATTAATGTTCATGAATTATTTGGTGTTGTTATTATTATTAAAATGGTTATTAGATGCTTGGAAACCTTCTTGTAGTTAAGAAATGGGTTTATGTTATAGAATGATGTGGTTGTTTAAGGAAGAGGATCAATAGTGTAAGAAAATGGATTAAGTAGATTAAGGAGGTTAAACTTGAATTATGGTATAAAATGGGTGGAAGATTTAGTAATGAATAAATTAGGTTTACATTATTATGAGTTTAATTGATTTATGATGATCCTTGTAAGCTAGGAAATCCTCTTGGTGTTCTTGAATATTGGGCTAGATAAAAAGAAAGGAATTAAAGCTAAGTAGAAAGGATAGAAATCTGGATGTGCTGGAAATCGCCTTGGGCGGTCGCCCATAGGGGCTTGTGCGGCCGCCCATGAGGACAACAACATCCCTACCTTGAAAACCCTCTTGGGCGGTCGCCCAAGAGGTGTGTGCGGTCGCCCAAGAGGGCAGAAACTAGTATTCCTTTTGAAACCCACTTGGGCGGTCGCCCAAGTGGTATGGGCGGTCGCCCAAGACCCCATACCTCATTTTAAAGCTGAGCCTGAATTAGTTTGGTAAGCTTGATTGATCACTTATAAATGGTGACTCCCACTTGGTAAATTGAGCTTGAACCTTCATAGAGACCTTGTGATATAGAATATTGTCAGGAAAAGGGTTGATAAGCTTGAATTGTAACTTCACCAAAGTGATTCAAACTTGGGAAGTAGGACTTAATTACACTTTTATTAATATTATTCAAGGTTGAGTAGTAACTTTGTAAGGATGGTTTACGGTTTAGGTTGGCCTTACTTGCTCCCATACCTTGGTGATTAGTTGAACAGTGTAGAGATTAAAATCACACTAGTGTGTTGATTAGGAATGTATATGTGTTACATCAATATATTGTATCCCGATTGTGGATTATTTGGTATATGGTGGTATTGTATCCAGATTTTGGATTATTTGGTATTGTTGTGTTGTATCCCAGTTATGGATTATCTGGCATATTGATTATATTGCATCCCGGTGTGGATTATGTGGTTATATGGATACCTTATTTGAACTCATATTCATTAATGGTATTATGCATAGTGTATTAAATGAATTGTTGCACTATGGTATTGATTATCATGAGTATACATTACCATGTTGTTATATTATGATGCATAGTGTATTAAATGGTTGTTGCAATATGGTATTGATTAGCATGAGTATATTTTACCATGTTGTTATATTATTATCCCTTTTTGTGGATTATATTTCAAGTATCTATTATGTGCTTGAACGTGTTGATATTCGGGGGTATAATGGAATTCAATCAATTATGGATTTGTTCTATAAGTGATTGAAGGTTCATCATACTGGGACCGTCCCTCCTGCGCCACAGAGTGGGTGTGCTAACGATGTATTGAGCATGAAGAAGCCTTACGAGACTGTTGCGATTGGTGATTAGGAATGCTTACGTATTAAGCCTAAAGCTTTACAGATTAGCGATATTATTGTTGGATACTCGATATAGGTATCTTTTCTTATATGGATCTACGGAGTATGAGTCCTATAAAGAGGTGAATGTCTTTGGAGGCAATTCACCAAAGAGTGAAGTTTTACTCCCACGTTGTACGACTTATTGTTCGAGACGGGAAAGGTAAAATGAGGTAACGTAAGGTGTTTACCGCTTTCATAATGTGTTATGTGCTACCATGCTATGTGTTGCATCTTGTTTGGCATCTTCTTTGCATTCATAATAGCTTATTGAGATTTATTCTCACCCCTTCCCTTTCTTGCTTTAGATTGTCTTTGAGACAGTGACCTGAACCGGTGAGGACGGGGATACGATTGTATTTGTTGCTTTTGGGACTTGTCAGGATAGGTATATGAGTGGGTTGTCGGGAATCCTATTTAAGTATTAATCTTTTATAAGTTGTATAGAAAACTCTTTTGTTAAACAATGTTAAATAAGGTTTTCAATGTAATTAATTAAGTATGGTTATTAAAGTAATTGTTTAAATTCCTTCAAGTGGAGATGTTATTATTGGATTTTGTTTATGGGAAATTGAGAATTGATTTTCTTGTAAAGGCAAATAAAAGTTTTAAAAATCTAAGATAGGTTTTCTTAGTTTGAGCTTCTCGAGCTCGGGACACGCGTTAGGTCCCGGGTTGGGGTGCTCACGGTTATTATCAAAGCTTAGTTTAGAGGTCAAGGGTAGATGTCTAAACTAAGGGGGAATGTGTGATAATTGACGCCGAGCGTTTAGTGTAGGAGTTGTTCTAATGGCTGAAAACAATGATGACCAGCGAAAGGTTCTAGAAAATGAAGGATGTTTAAATTGTAGCCTCACAGTCATGGTATTTAGGTAGTGAATTCAAATGGTCTTGGGTTGAATATGGGAAATGTTACCGGTGAGTTGGTGCATTTTACTTGGGTTGAAATTTGTTAAATTAGTTGAGATGTGGTATAGTGAAGTTTTGGTATAGTATTGATGTTAAGAAAAAATGATTTAAGTATGTGGTATTATTTAGGGTTTCTTTTCATGAAGTTGGCTAAGTTGTAAAGTTGTTGTTATATGTGTTGAACAATGCTATTATTACCGTATAAATGATTTTTGATAAGTTTGACAATTTGTTTGGTTGTTAGAATAATAAGAAAGGGGTTTGGAAATGAGTAGAGTGATGGTTTGATCAAAAATAGGTTGTTAATTGAAAGAGTATTATAAAAGTTAATACATGGTGGAGAGAGTATTGTTGGGTGGTTTGTGATGTGTAAAATTAATGAAAATAACTTAGGTAGTGGTTGAATGAATATAACAACTAGTGATAATAAGATATGATTTAATGTGGGAAGATAGAGTAATAGGGTTATAGGACTTGGAGAGAGTAGGTGGTATCATTTGAGAACTTTATGCTTAAAATTGACTAAGTGGTATAGTTGTAGTTGAATTGTGGTCATATATAGTATATGATGTATTAAGTAATATACATGATGGTTGTAATGGTTAGTCAATTAAAAGGGCTTTAGAGATAAACAGGAAAAGGTGGTTTTGGAATGAATGTGGTAAGGTTGATATTCAAAGTTATTGGGAATTATGTATCCATTTTAGTAAGTTATAATGATCATGAAAGGATTTGAAGAAAGATTTAGTAATAGCAATATTGTCTAGAGTAAAATGGTGTTGTAAAGTAAAGGCCTATGGTCGAGTATGTGTTTCGGTTCCAGGAGAGATAGATCCCTCAGAGGTCACTAGAGGTAAATTCCATGTCTCAGAAGTTAGGGGCCATATTTTATTGATCTTGTTTCATATCATTATGTGTGGCATAGCATGTTGCTTCTATGTGGCATACATTACTTGAGAAATTATTTTATTGTTAGAGAATTCTGCTCTTATGAGAGAATATCTCGAATCTTCTTTGGTTTACCACAGTGGTGATGTGGTCATGGCTGAGCATGTATTGCAAGTTGATTTGGTATGATTACCGATTTGTAATTATGAGATATACTTGACCTGGAGGGTTAAGTAGTTGTTGTGCCTTTGGTAGACTATCATAAGAAGTGAGTCTCCTTTTCTATACCCAATTTGATTATATTGGTATTTGATATAGATAAACCTTTATATGGTATTCTTGTTATATATGCGTTTAAGCCAGAAAAAATTTGGTTAAAAAGTGTAAAAGGTATTTGGTTGGTGTTAGACTTGCATGAGAAGTCTTTCCGGAAATTTTTCGTGCTAGTTGTGAGTAGATGATAATTGTATTTCCATCAAGGTATCGCGTGTGTTGATTCTAAGTAGGATAAGCAAAATTTTTAAGCCTTATTTTGATGGCTTTATGGTAATTAGAATTGATGGTCTCTTTGTAAATTAAAGTTCCGAGAGGATCATGAAAATCATTGGAGAGTTGGGTTAATGATTCCTTGTGAGGAGTCCTTGTATGCAAAGTTTAGCTAGTATGAGTTGGCTCGAGAAGTTTCCCAAAATTTGGGGTTCTATAGTTTTAAGCTTGGAAGTTATCATGGATCTCATGAGGATTGTGTCCGTAACCTTTGAGGTTGGCAAAGTGCTACCAAAGGAATTTTCAAGGAATTCTCGAGAATTATAAAATCGTTGATTTAGATAACTCGGAAGGATATCAATGGTGTAAGATGTAATAAGAATGAATCATATTGGTAGAAATGGGGAATAGATTAACTATAGATCCGATCCTTACCTTACCTAGTGAATGTGAGAACTTTGTGAATTTTAAGTGCGTATTAAAGGAAGATTTGGTTGTGATATTAAGAGAAATGTGAAAGTGATAGCGTATGCTTGGAGGAAGTTAACTTAGATAAAGTGGAAATTTTCTTATTCCTTACTTGAGAGTAACTACAATTGTGTTGCGTTATCTAAGTAAGAATCTTATCTTTTTGAAGTTTCCTTTTGGGATTTGTGACCGAACCTATGAGTTTGAATAATTTAGTTATTCGAAGGGGAGAGATCTACAAGCCTAAGCGATGATTGGAACTATTAAAAGATTTTAGTTGCGTCATTTTATATTATTCGGTAAAGTTATTGTGATTTCGAATGCGATTAGCCGAAAGGCTTATGTGTCGTCAAGTGTATCCTTTGAGTCGTAAGGCGAGATGTTGTTGCAAATAGTCAAGATTAGACCCATAGAATGTGGAGACTTTAAGGGAAGTTCAATGGTGATTCAGAAATTAATAGGATGAGAGGATAGTCTCAAGATGAGAAGATTATCCAGATTTTTGAAGAATAGATTGTGTGTTGGGTTCCTTTCAACCGGAGAGATTCTATTAATCTTAAGGGAGTTGAGTATACTAGCAGTTTATTTTAGCATTGAATGAGTATTGTTTAAAGATTGGTATGAGAAAATTTATTTATGATCCTTCGTACGTACGAAATTCTTTAATTAAGGATGCTTAGGCGAATTTGAATTATGTAGGGAAAAACGTTGAGAGTTATTAGGATTTCAATTCCGGGATTTAATTCTAGAGTGTTGGATTGTGAGAATGTACATAAGAATCATGACTTTGAGGAAACTATTTGAAGGTGGTAAATTGAAACGTTTGGGGAAGTACCCTTTGTTATTGATCATTAAGGTAAGTCTTTTTAAAATTCGGGACGAATTTTCTTTAAGGAGGAGTGAATGTAACGACCCTAAATCTAGGCACCTATTTTAGTATCATATTGTGTGCTTATAATATTCTTGTTAGTATTATGTGTTCATTTTTGATTTCTTGTATTAGGATAAAATGATAGGGCAATAAAATAATATTCTAGGAGAAAATATAAAACTAGAAAATAAATAAAGAAAGAGAGGAGGTTAAATTGGGTAAAATAAATAATGGGAATAGAATGGGGCTTTCATTTATTTTTAGTTGAAAGCCTTGGATTGTGTGGAAGGGGGACCAAATCCCCTAAATCCCTCTCCTTCCTCCTTAAAGAGTCAAGGCCCCATACCTTTCCCATGCTTTCCCCATCCCTTCCATCCTTCTCTTACTATTTAATAAATCACCTCCCTACTCCTACCTTATTCTCCTTTCTTATTCTTCAATAATTTCCATGGAAGCCTCCATGGAAACCTCCTTGGATAATTCCTTCCAAAAATTATTATAAATCCAATCCTCCTCCATTTTAAGATCCGGGTGTACTTTCATGTTCGTAGAGGCAAAGGAAATGCATCAAGCTAGAGAAATCATAGTTTCACCTCATAATCTCTAAGGTAAGTTATTATGACTTCTTTCTAATTATTGCACATTTTATGTGTTAATGAAGGTTTTATGAAAAGAAAAAGTATATTGTATTTTTAATATGGTTATTTGAGTAAAATGATTATTCAAGATTTAATTGATTTTAGTTATGATATGGGGGCTTAAGTTGAAGGAATGAGAGTATAATGGGAGTAATATGTTAATGACTTGATTGGGGATTATTAGGATTTTTCTCTTCTAATTAATGTTTATGAATTATTTGGTGTTGTTATTATTATTAAAATGATTATTATATGCTTGGAAACCTTCTTGTAGTTAAGAAATGGGTTTATGTTATAGAATGATGTGGTTGTTTAAGGAAGAGGATCAATAGTGTAAGAAAATGGATTAAGTAGATTAAGGAGGTTAAACTTGAATTATGGTATGAAATGGGTGGAAGATTTAGTAATGAATAAATTAGGTTTACATTATTATGAGTTTAATTGATTTATGATGATCCTTGTAAGCTAGGAAATCCTCTTGGTGTTCTTGAATATTGGGCTAGATAAAAAGAAAGGAATTAAAGCTAAGTAGAAAGGATAGAAATCTGGATGTGCTGGAAATCGCCTTGGGCGGTCGCCCATAGGGGCTTGTGCGGCCGCCCATGAGGACAGCAACATCCCTACCTTGAAAACCCTCTTGGGCGGTCGCCCAAGAGGTGCGCCGGTCGCCCAAGAGGGCAGAAACTAGTATTCCTTTTGAAACCCACTTGGGCGGTCGCCCAAGTGGTATGGGCGGTCGCCCAAGACCCCAGACCTCATTTTAAAGCTGAGCCTGAATTAGTTTGGTAAGCTTGATTGATCACTTATAAATGGTGACTCCCACTTGGTAAATTGAGCTTGAACCTTCATAGAGACCTTGTGATATAGAATATTGTCAGGAAAAGGGTTGATAAGCTTGAATTGTAACTTCACCAAAGTGATTCAAACTTGGGAAGTAGGACTTACACTTTTATTAATATTATTCAAGGTTGAGTAGTAACTTTGTAAGGATGGTTTACGGTTTAGGTTGGCCTTACTTGCTCCCATACCTTGGTGATTAGTTGAACAGTGTAGAGATTAAAATCACACTAGTGTGTTGATTAGGAATGTATATGTGTTACATCAATATATTGTATCCCGATTGTGGATTATTTGGTATATGGTGGTATTGTATCCAGATTTTGGATTATTTGGTATTGTTGTGTTGTATCCCAGTTATGGATTATCTGGCATATTGATTATATTGCATCCCGGTGTGGATTATGTGGTTATATGGATACCTTATTTGAACTCATATTCGTTAATGGTATTATGCATAGTGTATTAAATGAATTGTTGCACTATGGTATTGATTATCATGAGTATACATTACCATGTTGTTATATTATGATGCATAGTGTATTAAATGGTTGTTGCACTATGGTATTGATTAGCATGAGTATATTTTACCATGTTGTTATATTATTATCCCTTTTTGTGGATTATATTTCAAGTATCTATTATGTGCTTGAACGTGTTGATATTCGGGGGTATAATGGAATTCAATCAATTATGGATTTGTTCTATAAGTGATTGAAGGTTCATCATACCTGGGACCGTCCCCTCGTGGCCAGAGTGGGTGTGCTAACGACTGTATTGAGCATGAAGAAGCTTTACAGACCTGTTGCGATTGGTGATTAGGGGGAATGCTTCTGTATTAAGCCTAAAGCTTTACAGTTAGGGATATTATTGTTGGATACTCTGATATAGGTATCTTTTCTTATATGGATCTCACGGAGTATGAGTCCTATAAGAGGTGAATGTCTTTGGAGGCAATTCACCAAAGAGTGGAGTTTTACTCCCACGTTGTACGACTTATTGTTCAGACGGGAAAGGTAAAATGAGGTAACGTAAGGTGTTTACCACTTTCATAATGTGTTATGTGCTACCATGCTATGTGTTGCATCTTGTTTGGCATCTTGCTGCATTCATAATAGATTATTGAGATTTATTCTCACCCCTTCCCTTTTACTGCTTTAGATTGTGCTGAGACAGGTGACCTGAACCAGTGAGGACGGGGATACGATTGTGACTGTTGCTTTTGGGACTTGTCAGGATAGGTATATGAGTGGGTTGTCGAGAATCCTATTTAAGTATTAATCTTTTATAAGTTGTATATAAAACTCTTTTGTTAAACAATGTTAAATAGGGTTTTCAATGTAATTAATTAAGTATGGTTATTAAAGTAATTGTTTAAATTCCTCCAAGTGGAGATGTTATTATTGGATTTTGTTTATGGGAAATTGAGAATTGGTTTTCTTGTAAAGGCAAATAAAAGTTTTAAAAATCTTAGATGGGTTTCCTTAGTTTGAGCTTCTCAAGCTCGGGACACGCGTTAGGTCCCGGGTTGGGGTGCTCACAGTTGGTATCAAAGCTTAGTTTAGAGGTCAAGGGTAGATGTCTAAACTAAGGGGGAATGTGTGATAATTGACGCCGAGCGTTTAGTGTAGGAGTTGTTCTAATGGCTGAAAACAATGATGACCAGCGAAAGGTTCTAGAAAATGAAGGATGTTTAAATTGTAGCCTCACAGTCTTGGTATTTAGGTAGTGAATTCAAATGGTCTTGGGTTGAATATGGGAAATGTTACCGGTGAGTTGGTGCATTTTACTTGGGTTGAAATTTGTTAAATTAGTTGAGATGTGGTATAGTGAAGTTTTGGTATAGTATTGATGTTAAGAAAAAATGATTTAAGTATGTGGTATTATTTAGGGTTTCTTTTCATGAAGTTGGCCAAGTTGTAAAGTTGTTATATGTGTTGAACAATGCTATTATTACCGTATAAATGATTTTTGATAAGTTTGACAATTTGTTTGGTTGTTAGAATAATAAGAAAGGGGTTTGAAAATGAGTAGAGTGATGGTTTGATCAAAAATAGGTTGTTAATTGAAAGAGTATTATAAAAGTTAATACATGGTGGAGAGAGTATTGTTGGGTGGTTTGTGATGTGTAAAATTAATGAAAATAACTTAGGTAGTGGTTGAATGAATATAACAACTAGTGATAATAAGATATGATTTAATGTGGGAAGATAGAGTAATAGGGTTATAGGACTTGGAGAGAGTAGGTGGTATCATTTGAGAACTTTATGCTTAAAATTGACTAAGTGGTATAGTTGTAGTTGAATTGTGGTCATATACTCCCTCCGTCCCGGCCGAAGCGTCACTTTTTACCCAAAATGGCGTCCCGTTTATAGCGTCACCCTTTCCTAAAAAGGAAACTTTTATTAATATTTTATTATCCCATCCACTATTCCCTCCACTAATTCTCTCTCCTCTACACTCACAACACTTTTAAAATTCACTATTTCCTCCACTAATTCTCTCTCCTATTTTTAAATTACACTCACAACATTTTTTCTTCCCACACTTTTCCTTAATTTGCGCGCCACCCCTAAAAGGGTGACGCTTCTACCGGGACGGAGGGAGTATAGTATATGATGTATTAAGTAATATACATGATGGTTGTAATGGTTAGTCAATTAAAAGGGCTTTAGAGATAAACAGGAAAAGGTGGTTTTGAAATGAATGTGGTAAGGTTGATATTCAAAGTTATTGGGAATTATGTATCCATTTTAGTAAGTTATAATGATCATGAAAGGATTTGAAGAAAGATTTAGTAATAGCAATATTGTCTAGAGTAAAATGGCGTTGTAAAGTAAAGGCCTATGGTCGAGTATGTGTTTCGGTTCCAGGAGAGATAGATCCCTCAGAGGTCACTAGAGGTAAATTCCCTGTCTCAGAAGTTAGGGGCCATATTTTATTGATCTTGTTTCATATCATTATGTGTGGCATAGCATGTTGCTTCTATGTGGCATACATTACTTGAGAAATTATTTTATTGTTAGAGAATTCTGCTCTTATGAGAGAATATCTCGAATCTTCTTTGGTTTACCACAGTGGTGATGTGGTCATGGCTGAGCATGTATTGCAAGTTGATTTGGTATGATTACCGATTTGTAATTATGAGATATACTTGACCTGGAGGGTTAAGTAGTTGTTGTGCCTTTGGTAGACTATCATAAGAAGTGGGTCTCCTTTTCTATACCCAATTTGATTATATTGGTATTTGATATAGATAAACCTTTATATGGTATTCTTGTTTATATATGCGTTTAAGCCAGAAAAATTTTGGTTAAAAAGTATAAAAGGTATTTGGTTGGTGTTAGACTTGCATGAGAAGTCTTTCCGGAAATTTTTCGTGCTAGTTGTGAGTAGATGGTAATTGTATTTCCATCAAGGTATCGCGTGTGTTGATTCTAAGTAGGATAAGCAGAATTTTTAAGCCTTATTTTGATGGCTTTAAATACATATTGATTTTAAATACATATTTATATAAATACATTTCACTCAATTATTGGGTGACATGTGTCAAAAACAAAGAAAACAACCTGACCCAACCATGAGTCGGCCAGTCGCCCAGGAGGTCATGAAATTACAATGACTTTCTATTTTATTTTTTATTTTTTTTTTGGTTTTTTCTTTTATGGTGACCCTCCCTCGAGGGTCACTGATGTGAATAGTCTAATGAGACGCCCAATGAGAAAAATGTGCAGGTTGTAGCGGGACGAATTGAGTATTATTTTAATTTATTTTGATTGTTTTTCTACTAATATTTACAGTAAATTTGAACAGAACGAAAATAAAATGAAGTACCAGGTATAAGACTACCCACAGTGGTTAATACCCTCACCCCCATTTCATCTAACACTTTTTTTCTCATTCACCTAATATTTCATCTACCCATTTCATTTTTACCCCCACTCCAATGACTAACTTAAATTAAATTTCAACTCTCTCCAACTCATCATTCTATACCCCACTACTTTTATTTTATTTTATTTATATTCTTTATTTTTATGATTAGTAAAATATTAATAATAATTATTATTATTTATAATTAAAAAAATATTTCACACTTAATTAAAAAAATATTGCATCAATTTATTGGTAAAAAAAAATAATAATTTTTTTTAAAAAAATGCTAAAATGAAGAAGGATAATTGAGAAATGAGTGTTTTTTTTTTTGTCCAAATCAAATGAAACTTATATCAATTTATAGAGAAAAAAATGATGAAATTTGGTTAAAAATTTATTATTATTAAAAATAAGAAAAATTACAATAAACTTAACTCGCGACACAAGTAATGAAAGACAATAAAATTATTAAATCACAAATTTGTTGGAATATTTGATTCATGTGGTATGAAGTCCATAGCTCTATGACATTGTTGTGTTGTTGGTTTTGGACTGAATTGGGCAAGGGAAAAACACGTCTGAGTTTCTGCCATGGAGAGCGGCCGCGCTTAGGCCTAGGGCGGCCGCGCTCAAGGGCCGAGAAGTCTCCAAATGTTGCTGGAGGTTAGCGCGGTCGCGCAAGCCTCGAGGGCGGCCGCGCTAACGTCGTTTCTGGTGTTTTTCCTGGGCCGAATTGGATCATTTTTAGGTCTTTTTAAAGCCTAAAAACCCTAGTATACCATATGTATAAATACTCTCTTCCTCCCAGCCGAAAATTACATGAGAGATTGAAGAGAAAATCAATTCTCTTGCTTCCTTTCATTATTTCGATTACTCCCGTTCATAGAGATTCGTTCGTGAGATTCAAGGCGACTGAGATAGGACCGCCGGTGATTACCTACCTGTGTGCTATTTTGTGGTACGTAATCCGTGATCGTTTTATCCTCGGAGAAATTTGCCTGTACCTGAGTTGCACCAATTGGGGGCAATATTTTCTCTTAGGACAGTCTTCCTAAGGCGACTCGATCAAATCACGATAAGTTTTCTAATCATTTGTTTACTTGTTTCTGTTCTGTTTTCCTGATCCTGTTCCTTGCTTTCGGTTTTGCTATTGGCTTAATTGGTACGTTCTTGACTTGATCAATAAATCCCCTACTGTTGATTAAATTGTCTGTTTAATCTGTGGTGCTTATAATTTAATTTCCAACAGTCTAAGAGAAAATAGTTTATTTGATCATGTCTGGTAGTTCCTCTAGCTCTCCCTTTAAGTCCCTAGTTGACACCTCCGATCTTCCGGAGAAGTTCGGTGGCAAGAACTTCAAGCGTTGGTCTGAACGCATGAAGATCCGTTGTCAATTAAGGGCATGGCCGTATCTGTCATCCAAATGTCCCGCCCGAATGGTGATGATCCAGTTAGTGTGGCCGTTGTTAAACCGTGGAAGGAGCAGGATGATGTTGTTTGAGGATGCATTCTCGCCGCCTTTGTCGAATGCACTCTTTGATGTTTATTGCTCGCTCCTCTCACCGCTGCGTCCTTTGTGGGAATCGCTTTCCACAGTACGGCACCGATGACTCCGGTGTGGAAAAGTACCAAGTTGGAAAGTTCCTGAATTATCACATGAGTGAGGGAAAGTCGGTTACCGATCAAGTGCACGAACTCCAAATCATTTTGCAATCACTCAAGGATGCTGACATGGGACTTCCCGATAAGTTATTTGTCGTGGCTATTATTGAGAAGTTTCCTCGATCTTGGGGGAATTCGGTATGACCTCAAGCATCGTATCGGAAGCTTTACACTCAATGAGTTGATGAATGCGGTGCGATTCGGGAGGTGCATAATGGTAACCAACCTAGCGTACTGTGGAGGCCGCCGCTAATATGGTAACCGGTAAAAGCAAGTTTAAAGGAAAAGGTGTGAAAACTCACTCTAAAGATAAAGAAAACCATGATAAACTTAAAGTTAAGAAAAATAACTTTAGGAAGCCAAGAGCAAAACAAGCTGTTTGGAATTGTGGAGAAGGTGGACACTTTTCTAGGGACTCCGCCCGTCCAAGAAAGGAAAAGGACCACAAGGCTCTGCGATGACCATCCTGCTTTGTCAACATGGTGTTGGGTCCGAAGGATTTTGATGATCCCGACTCGACGCACCCGGAGTTGACGCTCCGACCCGCAATGTTACAAAGTATGTAACTTCTTATCCCGAAATCTTTACTGTCTATGAACCCAACGAGTGGCTAGTTGACACTGGGGCAAATGTGCACGTTTGTGATGATAGAATTGCTATTTGTGTCTTACCACGGCTGAGCGTGGTAGATCGGTGACGATGGGGAACTCTAGTCTTTGCAAAGGTGCTTGGGACTGGACGCGTGGACCCGAAGTTTCCTAATGGGCGCATTCTTACCTTGCATCGAGTGTATCACGTTCCCTGATATTCGTCGCAACATTATTAGTGGTTCTAGTCTAGTTAGGGAAGGATTTGAGATTTCGTTTAAATGTAATAAGGTCATAATTTTGGATTACGGTAGTTTTGTGGGGAAAGGTTATTCCTCGGATGGTTTATTTAAAATTAGAGTTGAAACTGATGTTTGTTCGCACAATAATTTTAGTTCTATTGATTATCCTGTTTCTTATTCCATTGAATCTTCAAATGTTTGGCATGGTCGTTTAGGACATATTAACTATGATTCTGTGAAAAGAATGATGAATTTAGATATTATTCCTAAACATGCTATTGATAAGAATTCTAAGTGTCATGTATGTGTTGAAGCTAAATCTACAAAAGGACCGTTTAAGTCGGTTGTGAGAAATTCTGAAATTCTAGATTTAGTTCATACTGATATTTGTGAATTTAATGGCGTGTTGACCAAAGATAAAAAGAAATACTTTCTCACCTTTATTGATGATGCTAGTAAATACTGTTATGTCTATTTGCTTAGTTCTAAGGATGAAGCATTAGATAAATTCATTATATTTAAGAATGAAGCAGAAACACAAACCGGCAAGAAACTTAAACGGTTAAGGTCTGATAGAGGAGGTGAATATGAGTCTAACCCCTTCATGTATTATTGCCAAGAAAACGGAATAGTACATGAAGAGACTCCTCCCTACACCCCTCAATCAAATGGTGTTGCTGAACGTAAGAATAGAACCCTTGCGTATGATTAACAGTTTGCTTATAAGTTACGGGATCGCCCAAATATATGTGGGGAGAGGCTTTGAATACGGCTTGCCATATCCTGAATAGAGTCCCTCCTAAACATAGAAAGGAAAGTCCGTTTGAACTTTGAAGAGGTCGACAGGCTAGCTTGAAACACTTAAAAGTGTGGGGGTGCCTTGCAAAAGTACTTGTACCTGCACATAAAAGGAAAGAGCTTGGACCTAAAACTGTTGATGCTATCTTTAAAGGTTATTCTGAAACAAGTTATGCATTGAGATTTCTTATTATAAAATCTGAAATTTACATCATAGATGTGAACTCTATAGTTGAGTTACGTGATGCAATATTTTTGAGGATGTGTTTCCTATGAAGGAAGGACTTCCTAAGGAATCTAACCCAACCACTAATTCCATTCCCGCTCAAGTAGAGGAGCCGACAAATGTGGGGTTGATTCCGGTGCAACTCATTCCGACGATGAGATTGAACCAAGAAGGAGCAAACGGGCAAGGACCACCAAGGAATTTGGAAGTGATTTCATCACTTACAATGTCGAGGGTGATCCTTTAACCTTCAAAGCTGCTATGGCTACTTCTGATGCCAAGCAGTGGAAGGATGATGTTAAGAGTGAGATGGATTCTATTGTCTCTAATGGGACATGGGAATTGGTCGATCTCCCTCCTGGTTGTTGCACGATAGGATGTAAGTGGATCTCCAAAAGGAAACTGAAACCGGATGGAACCGTTGACAAGTTTAAGGCTAGGTTAGTGGCTAAGGGATTCAAGCAAATGGAGGGAATAGACTATTTCGATACCTATTCGCCAGTTGCTAGAATGACTACAATCCGAATGCTTATCGCATTGGCCTCTGTATATGATCTTCCTATCCATCAGATGGATGTTAAGACCGCTTTCTTGCATGGCGATCTAGAGGAAGAAATTTATATGGATCAACATGAAGGTTTCGAGGCCTCTGGCAATGAGAAAAAGGTTTGTAAACTTGTTAAGTCCTTATATGGACTCAAACAAGCCCCTAAGCAGTGGCATGAGAAATTTGATAAAATTGTCTCATCGTTTGGCTTTGTTACTAATGAGTTTGATAAGTGTGTTTATAGCAAGAGTATTGGTGATAGTAGTATTATCTTATGTCTGTATGTCGATGATATTCTGTTGTTTGGAACGGATATGAGGATAATTAATACTACTAAGGAATTCTTGAAAAGTAAGTTTGAGATGAAGGATATGGGAGTAGCTAGTGTGATTCTTGGCCTTAAGTTGACTCGTTCAACTAGTGGCATAACCATATCGCAATCTCATTATACCGAAAGTGTAATTGAGAAATTTGGTTATAAGAATTGCAAAGTGGCTAAGACTCCATATGACCCTTCATCTCGCTCTTACTAAGAATGAAAGTGGAGTACAGATGGCTCGGTTGAGATATTCTCAAATTATTGGAAGTTTGATGTATCTTGCCAATTGTACTAGACTGGATATATCCTACTCGGTTAC
This sequence comes from Adenophora triphylla var. japonica, assembly GCA_022495995.1. Lineage (NCBI taxonomy): Eukaryota > Viridiplantae > Streptophyta > Magnoliopsida > Asterales > Campanulaceae > Adenophora > Adenophora triphylla. The sequence continues at coordinate 75,383 of JAFEMH010006462.1, forward strand.
TAGGTTGTGTAGATATACTCCATGTCCAAATAAAGCACATTGGGAAGCTCTTGATAGAGTTCTCAAGTACTTGAATGGAACGATTTCCCTTGGGCTACATTACGGAAAATATCCTTCGTTCTTGAAGGATATAGTGATGCTGGATTGCCTATAACTCGGGGAGTTATGGCTGCGCGAGTATGTTTTCACCTTAGGCGGAGGCTGCGGTCGCTTGGAGGTCGATCAAACAAACTCTGTTGTCTAGGTCTACATTTGAGGCCGAATTAGTTGCCACTTGACACTACTTGGATTGGAAGGCGAATGGCTTCGAGGACTTATGTGCGAGTTGCCCGTAGTCGGTAAGCCCGTGCCTATTATCTCTGTACATTGTGACAACACTGCCATAATTGAGAAGCGAAAAGTGTCAAGTACAACTGTAAAACTAGGAGACACATCCAAATTAGATTAAAATCTATAAGGGATCTAGTGTCTCGGAAGGTGATATGTTGATTATGTTGGTACCAAGGATAACACTGCCGATCCTTTAACGAAAGGGCTAGAATTTGCTCTAGTTCAAAAATCTAGGTTGGGGATGGGTCTCGAACCCCGTCTCGATTCAAACGCGGTAGCAACCCAATCTACCTAAGTGGAGATCCCACAAAGGAGATTCAATGTGGTAATAACAAGGCTGGGGTGAGTCGGAGCACCTAATAATAGATTGACATATTACATGTCTGAGTCTATCCCTGAATAGCCTAGAGGTGCTCGTTCTTGCTAATAAAGTAAAAGTTTGGAACTTTGAATGGGATCAAGTCTTTTAGACAAGATGCTAGCGATACATCTTCGAGATGCCCGGCTAAGTGAGTGTTGTTGTTGGCCGCAACTAGAGGAATTTGGGTTATTCCTTGAAAGCACTCATGATAGAGGATCGGGACGTATGGCTTATAAGCGTCGAAGTGTTCGATAGAGGGCCTATCATAGCTTTTGTCGTGTTTGTTACCAAAAGGCCTCTACATCCAAAGGCATCGGATTGAGACACCCGTTAAATGCGGTCTGTGGAGGTTTGCGTTGGATAACATAGGTAGTGGTTCAAGCCGGAAGGTACCATTATTGAAAGCATGGCAATGGACAACTGTACACGTCATATTTCTATGAACTTGTGGGGATTGTTGGAATATTTGATTCATGTGGTATGAAGTCCATAGCTACATGACATTGTTGTGTTGTTGGTTTTGGGTGAATTGGGCAAGGAAAAACACGTGCGAGTTTACGCCGTGGAGAGCGGCCGCGCTTAGGCTAGGGCGGCCGCGCTCGAGGGCCGAGAAGTCTCCAAATGTTCTTGGAGGTTAGCGCGGTCGCGCAAGCCTCGAGGGCGGCCGCGACGTCATTTCGGTGTTTTCTGAAATTTGAATTGGATCGGTTTTAGGTCTTTTTAAATCCTAAAAACCCTAGTATACCATATGTATAAATACTCTCTTCCTCCCAGCCGAAAATTACATGAGAGATTGAAGAGAAAATCAATTCTCTTGCTTCCTTTCATTATTTCGATTACTCCCGTTCATAGAGATTCGTTCGTGAGATTCAAGGCGACTGAGATAGGACCGCCGGTGATTACCTACCTGTGTGCTGCTTTGTGGTACGTAATCCGTGATCGTTTTATCCTCGGAGAAATTTGCACATGCACGAGTTGCACCAATTGGAGGCAATATTTTCTCTTAGGACAGTCTTCCTAAGGCGACTCGATCAAATCACGATAAGTTTTCTAATCATTTGTTTACTTGTATCTGTTCTGTTTTCCTGATCCTGTTCCTTGCTTTCGATTTTGCTATTGGCTTAATTGGTACGTTCTTGACTTGATCAATAAATCCCCTACTGTTGATTAAATTGTCTGTTTAATCTGTGGTGCTTATAATTTAATTTCCAACAAAATTTCCGATCTTTGTCCATATGTGCTTGACTAGATGATAATTTAGCTCAAATTGAAAACTAAGTGTTTTTTTTATGTGTCCAAATCAAATGAAACTTATATCAATTTGTAGGGAAAAAAAATGATGAATTTTGGTGAAAAAAAAATAAATAAAAAATTAATTTATTAGGTGATAATTCAGCTCAAATTGAAAACTAAGTGTTTTTTTTTATCCAAATCAAATGAAACTTATATCAATTTGTAGGGGGAAAAAATGATGAATTTTGGTGAAAAAAATTAAAAAAAAATTAATTTACTAGGTAAAAATTCAGCTCAAATTGAAAACTAAGTGTTTTTTTTTTTGTCTAAATCAAATGAAACTTATATCAACTTGTAGGGAAAAAAAATATGATGAATTTTGATGAATTTTTCTTTTTATTTTTAAATCATTTATTATGAGATAATTAAATTTAAATAATTGGGTGAAAAAGAATAAAGTACGAACATGACAGTTTACCATTCAACCCTCATCCATTCAACCCACTTTCAACTACCCATTGGATTCCCTCACAGCTGAATGAATTCCATTTCATCCCTTGTTTCATTCTAAAATACCATTGTAGGTAGTCTAATTGAAATCAATTTTAAATCTGATTTTCCAGGCCCTTACCTAACATTTGCCCCCACCCTTATAAATAAAAACCCAGTCTTGAAATCCAGATCTTGCAAAGTCTTGAAATCCAGATCTTGCAAAACTCCCCTTTCCTTCTAAAACTCAGATCTTACTTACTCCCTCCACCGCCGCCATGGCAATGTCAGCAACCACCCCCACCGGTCTCCTCCTCAAAACTCCCACCAACCCTCTTTCCAGAATCCCCACCACAACCCATCTCACCGTCTCCCGCCTCCCCATCAAACTCAAACCCATCTCAGTTACCTGCACCGCCACCACAACTCCTCTCCAAGATCGCTCCGCCGCCACCTCCCAATCATCAGATCGCGTCTTCAATTTCGCTGCGGGACCCGCCACTCTCCCTGAATCCGTCCTCAGGAAGGCCGAATCAGAGGTCTACAACTACCGTGGCTCCGGCATGAGCGTCATGGAAATGTCCCACAGAGGTAAGGAATTCACGTCTATAATTCAAAAGGCTGAATCTGACCTCCGCCAGCTGCTTAACATCCCAGAAAGTTACGCCGTTTTGTTCCTCCAAGGCGGCGCCACCACCCAATTCGCTGCAGTTCCGTTGAACGTCTGCAAACCTGATGACCAGGTTGATTACATCGTTACCGGGTCGTGGGGAGACAAGGCTTTTAAGGAAGCTACCAAGTACTGCAAACCTACTGTCATTTATTCGGGTAAGCCTGGTAAGTATACCCAGATACCTGCTTTTGATGGGTTGGAACAAAACCCACATGCCAAGTATTTGCATATATGCGCCAATGAAACTATTCATGGGGTTGAGTTTAAAGACTATCCTACTCCTGCTAATAAAGATGGAATTTTGATTGCTGATATGTCTTCAAATTTCTGTTCAAAGCCTGTTGATGTGACAAAATTTGGTTTAATTTATGCTGGTGCACAAAAGAATGTGGGTCCATCTGGGGTTACAATTGTGATTGTTCGAAAAGATTTGATTGGAAATGCACAAGAGATTACCCCAATTATGCTTGATTACAAGATTCATGCTGATAACAATTCGTTGTACAACACCCCACCTTGTTACGGAATATATGTATGTGGGTTAGTCTTTGAGGATTTGCTTGCTCAGGGTGGCTTAGTTGAGGTTCAGAAGAAGAATGAGAAGAAGGCGAAATTGCTTTATGACGCCATTGATGGGAGCAACGGGTTTTATAGGTGCCCTGTTGAGAAGAATGTGAGGTCTTTGATGAATGTGCCGTTTACATTGGAGAAGAGTGAGCTGGAAGCAGAGTTTGTGAAGGAGGCAGGCAAGGAGAAGATGGTTCAACTTAAGGGGCATCGATCGGTTGGTGGGATGAGGGCTTCGATATATAATGCTATGCCTTTGGCTGGTGTTGAGAAGTTAGTTGCCTTCATGAAAGATTTCCAGGGCAGGCATGGTTGAAAAAAGAGGTCTTCATTGATTGCGTAGAGAGATATTAGTAGTTGATTTTGTTATGTTTTTATTTGCTTTGTTTTGGATTTTTGTCATGTCTTGCATTTTGTTGCTTTTGCTTAACAAATTTTATATGCTATGGGGATACCATGAAGCTATGAAAAGTTTTTGGTTAATGATAAAAAGATCACCCTGTGGTGAATGGTGTTGTCAGTATTAGTGTTGTAGTGACTTGTAAGAGTTACTCATTGTGAAATCAAATGAGATATCAATGCAAAGTAAAACTGTTTTGGATCTTGAATTGGTTCTCTCTTGTACATGCTGTTCTTGATTACCATGGTTTATTGGACTAGTATTATGGAATGGAATCTTGTACTTAGTGCAGTGCTCGTTGATCATTTCATTGTAACTTATATGTTGTGCATTTAAATTAAATTAGGTATATACTCGTGATAGTGGGAGCTCTTGTAGCACAAAGTTGCCATTTTTGTATATACTTGTGATACAGGTGGAAGTGCCTGCTTCCTTGTACTGGACTAACTAAATTCAAGAGCTTGGTTCATGTGGAAGCCAAGGAAAAAAAGGCTACATAAGCTTAGAGCTGTATTCATGTCTGGTTTGCTTGAGGTAGGAGAGTTGTCTGTAAAAAGTGCAAAGGGAATTTTGTCATTTCTTACATATCATAACATTAGCATCTCAGTTTGGTCAAGCAGATTGACTCTCTTTGTACAAGTATCCAGTTTGCGATGGTTTGAACAATCAGACCTTGTAAGCCAAAGGATATTCACTTCACTATGAACAGGTATTCTTCTATCCATGCTTCCATGTTTAAGTGATTATGAAGTCCCGCTTGTTGTATTTCATTTTCTCTGACCAGTTGTTTTTCCTTTCTACCAGGTGGTAGCAAACTTGAGGTGTGAGACTCAACTCAACTATTATAATACTCACTCCGTCCCATAGTAAATATCACATTTGACTTGTCAATGTTTTGTTTTTAAGGAATGTGTTTGTAGATAACTTGTACCAATGGAAATTGCATCAAAGACTATTTCCTTATTTAGATAAAACTTTAAGATGGACCATATTAGGGGATGAGAGGAAGTAACAGAAGCGAGTTTAGTGATTGGAACGAAAACAAAGGGATGTTGGGAGTGGTCAAATTGAACTCAACAGCTTACCCATCAATATCACCCACCAACCCTTCCATACACAAAAAACACTTTTAAAGAAAAAAGCCTTTAGGCTATGTATAATGGGGAGTTGAAAAGTGGGTTGAAATGGGTTTCAGTCAATTGAAATGCTGCAATGGCCGGGTGAAATGGGGTGGGTTGAAAAGGTAAGATGAAATATTTCATCTAGCTAAAAAAAAAAAAAATTGAGTAACATGTGGCGTGGCCTGATTGAGCCGTCAGAGGAGCGTGCTCCTCACCGCGCTGGCGCGTGAGGAGGTGCTTTTGCCTTTTTTTTTTTTTTTTTTCCAAAGCTGTCATGTGTCAATTTGTTATTGGTCCGTGCTTTATCCTTTTTTCACCCAATTATTTAAGCTCAATTATTTCATAATAAATGATTTAAAAATAAAAAGAAAAATTCACCAAAATTCATCATTTTTTTTCCTACAAATTGATATAAGTTTCATTTGATTTGGACAAAAAAAAAACAATCATTTCTCAATTATCATTCTTCATTTTAGCCTTTATTTAAAAAAAAAATTCATTATTTTTTTCTATAAATTGATGCAATATTTTTTTAATTAAGTGTGAAATATTTTTTTAATTATAAATAATAATAATAATTATTATTAATTTTACTAACATAAAAATAGAGAATATAAATAAAATAAAAGTGATGGGGTATATAATGATGAGTTGGAAGGAGTTGAAATTTAATTTAAGTTAGCCATTGTAGGGGCCTAAATGAAATGTGTAGATGAAATATTAGGTGAATTAAAAAAAGTGTAAAAAATGTTAGATGAAATGGGAGAGTAAGTTGAAACCATTATGGGTAGTCTTACAAATATTAGAATTTAGAAGAGATCCTAAATGTAGTTGATTTGTTGCTTTTATATTTAACTAGTAAAAGTCCGTATCCGAGGACACATGCTTTTTCTTTTTTTAATTAATTTTTTTTTTAAGGGCAAAATAGAAAAGAGACAGGTGTTTTGTTTTATTTCTAGTACTCCCTCCGTCTCCCAACAAACAAATGTCGCTTCTTTTTTAGTGTTTCATAGCAAATTGTAACGAACAGAATTTTCACGATAATAATAATAATAATTCTTCAATATAAATAATTGATACCGCAGGAAATGTGCTTATCAATCTTCCTCCACGTGGCAGGACTGATCACCTAGCTCCTTGACCTGAAATCAGAACTCACGACTAGCTGAATGTGTTTCCGGCTTAGACCCTCGGGCGTGAGAGTAAGTATTTGATGATTGAAAAACTAAAATGTATTGAATGATAGAATCCTGATAACAAAATAGCAGTTACCTTATAACCGTGATAGTGATGAAGTATTTATAGTTGATGAGTGCGGTTATTTTTGGTGGGCTACATGAGCTCCGTGATTCTTGGGACAGTTACATATCATGGGAACGTGTCCTGATATGACTCCTGATTTGTAGGGAACCGGTTATGGAAAGAATTATTACTTGTACGCCTGTAACCGTTAGGTCGACGCTTGCTTCGGTAGGTCGAGGTCGACACTTGTGTTTGGGTCGACCTGACTGTCGGGTAGAGTTGGATCGTACCCGAAATATGACTGGGTCATAAGGTCGGACTAAGTTAGGTCGGACAATGAACTTAGTCGACTGATGCGTGAGATGGGCCTTGAGCCATGTAATGATTGGGCCTGGCCTATAGAGAATATGGCAGAAATAATTGCTTGTGGATTGGACTTTACTCGCTTGGCCCAGCTAGATACTTTTGGTATGTTCAGTGGCCCCCAACTTTCGAGTTGACTTTGTCGACTAGGAAGTTAAGGAAATTTTTTGGTGAGAATTGTTGTGACTCGCAGGTCGCTACTCGCTCTGAGGTTGTAGTCGATCATAATGACGTGGCACAATCTTGGAACGTCGAATGTTTGAACGGTCAGATCTGGAAGAGCGCCGTTTTTCGCAATGATTACTGTTTTGACGTTTGAGAGTCCTCCTTGGAAACTGTTTCCGCCATTAATTAGGAAAATAGCTTTTGAATTTTCCTTTTTCCTTTCCAATTCCGGAAGATATAAATTCAAGAATCCTTCTTCAATTACAACTTTTACTGTTTCTGAGCTCTTGCATAACTCCGGCGACGGCAACGAAAATAGTTTTTGCTATAAATTGAGCTTTCGTCTTCCACCATACCTCTCCTCGCTCGTCTGTTAAGGTATTCCTCTCTCCCCCTAGTATTAGGGTTTTAATTTCTGCAATTTTTCCCATTTCGCCATGGCTAGGACCTTTAGCACTGAGCCTGGAGCTTGGTATGGTTACTGTAGTGTTAACCGTAGGGTTTATAAACACTTGAACAGAGAGTGGAGAGAGATGACTATGGAGGAATGCACTTCAATTTTGACCCGTTGGGGCTTGCGTTTTACTGAATTGGCCATGCCTGTGGGTGAGAAATTGGGTATCTTAGAGACAAATGACCCAAGAGTGGAGTCCTTTCACCTTTTCCATGAGCTTCTTGACCATCTATCTGTGTTTTATGTTCAGGATTCCGATAAGCCCTCTTTCCTTAGGAACAGGATTAGCTTTCCGGGGGAATCTAGGTCGCCCCTTAGTGTGTCTACCAAGTCCCATGAAACCTTGCATAGAACTGATTCCCCTGTTTCCCCTTCTTCTTGTACAGATATGGAGATTCAAGGTGAAGCTAATGCCTCGACCTCTTCCAGCCCACGCATAGTCGATGCTTTTGAAACTTCTATGGTGCCGAGCAAGAATGAAAGGGGATATGTGCCCCAAGGGCCACTTAGAGGAAGGCAGAATTTTCCCTCCCGATTATCTATGATCCATGATTTCTGTGAGGTGGATAGGGAGGAATTTGATGTTACTCTCTACAGCAAAAGGGATTTCTTTGACCAGTTTGGGAGGACCTACAAGACTGATGCCACTAGAGTTGCCTTTTATTATGGTCAATTTGTGGCCGGCCTGAGACTGCCCTTGGACCCCTTCATCAACGAATTCTTGGAATGTGCCAATGCCCTACCTCTCCAATTGGGTGCTAACACATGTAGGGTTTTGGTCTGCTTTGCAATGGTATGCCGCTTCTTGGGTTACGAGCCTTGCATGAGGGTGTTTAGGGAGTTTTTTAGTGTGAAGTTTGATAAGTCCCACGGTATTAGCACTCCCTCAAGACCAAATTCCCCTAAGCTGTTCATTAATTTGCCTAGTAAAGTCAGTGGTTGGAACTCTCATGTGGTAGTAGTGGAGAGTAGGCTAGGCTGGGAGTTCCCTTTACCCAATGAGGACACCAAGGTAGTGAGAGATAAAGATCAGTGGGAGCCTTATTGGCACGACGACCTGCGTAAGAAGCTGGTAGAGCTGGTCGCCCATAAACCCATCAGTTGGGAGGTTTTAGGAACCACAAAAAATAATTACATCCAGGCCGGGATGATGCTGGGGGATGATGACATTGTGCCACTGGTTCCTGTGGTGAGGTGCTTGAGGTATCCATACTGGGTGACCCATGCCTTGGCTAGGTTTGAGAAAAAGTGTTCACTTTGCCAGAAGACTGAGAACTACTGCAGAGATAATGGGGAGCACGTTGGTGGTAAGGGTTTACTCGCCTCTTCCTTCCCCCTATGTGAAAGCTTTTATGAGCGAGCTCCAGCTTGCTTGGCATTTGCATTTGACTACTTACTCGTGACTTGTTGATTCTAGTGTAGGACTCATAGCATGTATATGTGCAACCTTTGTATAGAATTTTTTAGCTCGCAGTTATATTGCTCGTATGTATAACTAGTAGCTCGTACATAGAACTTATCTTTATATGTCGAGCTAACACTTTGTCCTTTTTATTTCGTGCAGTTTTGACCCCTGCTCAGGAAGCTAACATGGGGAGAGCAATTGACGTGAGGAAAAGCAAGAGAAGTCACGGAGCTGCCAATGCCAGGGAGAACCGAGAGATTGAAGGAGCTAAGAGGAATGAGCTTCTGAAGGTGGTTGATCAGGATGCCTCCAAATTTATCCCTGCTGAAGAGAACTTGGAGGAGTTGGAGGAAGAACGTGTCGATGGAGGTGATGTTCAAGGCTCTGAGGAAGTCAATGTGGCCAGAGTTGATGAGACTGAGCTGAATGTGGAGCCAGTCGAGGAGGTCGTCAGGGCCAGGACCCGTGGCCAAGCCAAAGCAAAAAACCAAAGCTGCCTCCAAGAAAAAGTCCCATGTCATTGCTTTGGATGAGGAGGATGATGAAGATGATGATGCTCCTCTGAGCAAGAAGATTAAGATTGGCCCATCTAAGGTGAGCTCGACATCTAATCAAGTCGATGCTAGTGAGCCAGTGGAGGCTGAAGTCAGAAGTCCACATGCCTCTCCCATTCATGTTTCATACGACGAGCTGTTTCAGGCTCGGGTTCTTTGAGTTAGTGAGGTGACTCCTTTGACTAGGATCAACGGCTTAGCCGGGGAGTACCGGAGGCTGGAGTATGGACAGGCAGTGGTCAGGAGGGGAGCTGACCAAGATTTGATTAGGGAGTTCACCAGCAAACCTTTGACTCCTGAAGCTTGTCGAGCTAGAGTTGGGCTTGCTTCCTCCGAGGTAACTCTTGCAATTTTTTGAGTTGTTGCTTTGATTCCTCTTGCCTTTCTCTATTATTTACTTTACTTATGCTTGTTCTAACCTCATATACTTACTCGCCATTTCAGTCTCTTGCCATGATCGACTTGGCCACTACCTATTGGAAAGCAGCTGAGGAGCAGGAGAAACTGGCCAAGTCTATGTTGGCTCGTAAGATCGAGGAATTGGGGAAGCTGGAGGGTGATCAAGCTAAGTTGAAGGAAGACCACACAAAGTTGAAGGGAGAGTTTGATAAACTGAAAGAGGAGCACTCAGACTTGGACAACTCGTATGAAGCTTTGAAACTTGTCAAGGACCATGAGCTGAAGCTTAAAGAGGAAGCTTGGAAGAGTTTGGGGGAAGCTAATGCTGAGCTTGCCACTCTGAAGGAGGAGAAGAAAAACTTGCAGCGGACCTTGACCTGGCGACTCAACAACTAGAGGAGGTGCCAGTCACCTTAGCCAAGAAACAAGAGGAACTAGATGCTGTTCGAGCTCAATGGGGGGTGGACTTAGCTGCTGCTGTTAAGGTTGCCAAGGAGGAGGTAAGCAAGCCTATAAAGATAGCGATGAGCTCCATGCTTATATTACCAAGCAAGCCAGTACCTTATGGGATGTTGGTCGAGCTCACATGGCTCGCCGTATTGTAGTGGATCCTGCTTTTGATATCTCCGTTGAACAACTTGCCCAATGGGCTGCAGAAGATCCTTATAATACGGCAGCCCGTCCGGGCCATCGCTTGGTGCCCTACAATGACAATGACTTGGAAAACATAGCCAATGATGACACAGCTGCTGAGGCAGAAACTTGGAACCCTCCCCCTGTCGATCCAGTTAACTACAGTACCATCCTTGCTGAGCTCGAGGAACCTGATTCACCGGCCTTTGATGGTGATACTCCAAGGCATGGGTTTTCTGAATCGGGTAAACCCATTGGCCCCTAGCAGCAGGAGGGAACTGTAGATGATCAAGCGGCTACCAGCGGTCAGGTCGAAAGTGATCCCGCAGCTTGAACTTCGTATCTAATGGTTGTGTAATGAACAAGCTCCAAACACTTTTTATTTATTTATTTTTTTGAATGCTTGAATGCCTTGGCCCTGCTTTTGGGAGGCATAATATTTTGTCACATTTTGCTTTCCTTTTAAGTCTTGGCCCGTTTTGGGAGACTTAATTATATCATAGCTGACTTTCCATCATGGTATGTTATATGTTGTTGGTCTCAGCATGTGTGTGTCGAGCCAGATATAATAGGACAAATAAATCGTCCTAAGTTCAAGGTCGACCTAGCTTCATGATGGCCTAGTCAACCTAAAGCTTGTAGGTATTTTTGTAAACGAGATTGACTCAGAGTCGAAACTGTTTTAAGAGGTCAAAGCTGACCAGGGGTCGAGCTTATAAAAATGAAGTCGACCTAAGATCGGACTTGTTAAAGGGACTAAACCGATTAAGAATCGAGTTTATTTAATCTAAGCTGACTAAGAGTCGAGCTTGTTAGAACGAAGTCGACTAAGAGTCGGACTTGTTAAAGGAACTAAACTGATTAAGAATCGAGCTTGTTAAAGCGAAGCTGACTAAGAGTCGAGCTTGCTAGAGGAACAAAGCTGATTAAGAATCGAGCTTGTTAAAACGAAGCTGACTAAGAGTCGAGCTTGCTAGAGGAACAAAGCTGATTAAGAATCAAGCTTGTTGAATTTAGTGTAGTACAATGTTTGGTCGAATAGAACTGTGATTTTTATTGAAGCAAAAACATGCTTACATTAAATAGAAAACTAGAACTATGACAAATGGGGGACTGCTTTAACCTTGAACTGAGCTAAGGACTTGAACTAGAAGTAGTACTTGATAAGGTGAGTAGCATGCCATGGATGTTTCAACTCTTCACCATCTGGGTGAGCTATCATGTAGGTTCCCTCCTTGACGACTCGAGTAACAATGTAAGGACCTTCCCAGTTGGGAGATAGTTTATTCTGTTGAGTTCTCCTTCCTTTTGCTTCAATCTTTCTCAACACGTGATCTCCTACTTGGAATGATCTTGCCTTCACCTTCTTGTCGTGGTAACTTTTAGTTCGCTGCTTGTAGTTGACCATTCAAAGGTAAGCCGTATCTCGCTTCTCGTCGATCAGATCCAGGTCGATCAATCTGCTGGTGTCGTTCTGCTCTTGATCAAAGAAAGTCACTCTAGCAGTAGGAAATCTGAGTTCAGCAGGTGCCATGGCCTCTGATCCATATGTGAGAGCGAATGGGGTTTCCCCCGTAGGCCCCCGAGTGGTTGTGCGACCTTTTCAGCATTGTAATATCTGCCCTCCACGTCTGATAGGGCCTTGCTGACATAGTACACGGGCTTTTGAAGCCCTTCCTCTTCTCGAACCAAAAATGCGGCAATTGCCTTGTCTCCCACAAACAGATACACGAACAAGGTCTAACCAGTGGTCGGGCTACTCAGTAGAGGTGGAGTAGCGAGATAATATTTGAGTTGTTGGAACGACGAATGACATTCGGCCGTCCACTCAAAATTTTTCGTCCCTCTCAAAGCCTTGAAAAAAGGGAGAGAGCTTTCAGCCGACTTGGCTATAAAATGACCTAGAGCTGCCACCCTGCCGTTAAGTCGCTGCATCTCCTTGACACTGGTGGGCTCTTGCATGTCGACTAAAGCCTTGATCTTCTCCGGGTTAGCTTCTATACCTCGCTGGGACACCATAAATCCAAGGAACTTGCCAGCTGCTACACCAAAACACATTTGCTAGGGTTAAGCTTCATGTCGTTTGCTCTCAAATTGGCGAACGTTTCCCTTAGGTCGACCACGTGATGTCCGATCTTTGTTTTAATGACCATATCGTCGACGTAGGCCTCCATGTTTCGGCCAATCTGTGAAGCAAAGACCTTATTGACCATACGTTGATAGGTCGCCCCTGCATTCTTCAATCCAAACGGCATCATAGTGTAGCAATAGATGCCTCCAGCTGCTTGGAAGGCCGTCTTCACTATGTCATCCTCATGCATCTTGATCTGGTGGTAACCTGAGTAGGCATCAAGAAAACTGAGAGTGGAGTGGCCAGCAATGGAATCGACGAGCTTGTCAATTCTAGGGAGAGGATAGCTATCCTTTGGGCAGGCAAGGTTGAGATTGGTGAAGTCGACGCACATTCTCCACTTGCCATTCGACTTCTTTACCATAACTACGTTGGCTAACCAGGTTGTATGCGTAGCCTCCTTGATTATACCTGCACTCAACAATTTTTTTACCTCAAGTTTAATGGCTTCCTCCTTGTCTCGAGCAAAGCTACTTAGTCTCTGAGGCTTGGGCTTGATGGTCGGGTTGACCTCCAGTCTATGAACAGCGACCTCTTCCTTTATCCCCTTCATATCCTCTACTCGCCACGCAAAGACATCGTTGCTTTCTTTTAGTAACTCGATGATCTCTGCTCTTTCTTCGGCTGACAGTTGTTTCCCAATCTGAATCTTTTGCTCGGGATAGGAAGGATTTGTGATCACTGATTCTAGCTCGTCCACAGCCACTAGCTCCGGGCCATCCCTGAACTGTAGGGTCTCAATGATGATCTCCTTTACTTTCTGCCTCTCTTCGGCCCCCAAATGTGGAGCTTCCTCAGCTATCATGCCATCTAGCTTATCAGCGATCTCATCGGTGGTGGCCCCCGAGTTATTGTCGACCTGGAGGCATAGGTTGCCTATGATGACTTGGTCGACCATAACTACATCTGGATCGACCGCTGTGGCTTCGGAGTGACGTGTCGACTCAACCATGACCTCGTCATTTGAGCGATAGGTTGACTCCTCCACATTGGTGATCGTTGACAGTCGAGTAGTTTTGGTGACTGACTGGGACAGCTTTAAGTATCCTTCCGCCATTTCAATCTCCAGTTATCTTTTCTTTCTTTCTCGTAGAACATGATCTAGATATGCTCGAGCTGTACCTTGTACACAACCGACTCCAGCAGGGGTTGGAAATTTGACTCGCTGATGGGGGATTGATGCCACCATTCCAAGTGCGACCTGACCAGGAATACCAAGGATAGCAGCATAGTCACTGTTCACATCTATCACAATAAATTTTACCTTAGAAACGACCCTGTAAGGGTGTTGGCCTAGGTCGACATCTAGCTCGATCTGTCCCTTAGCGTCGACTCGATGATTTGTGAAGCCCTCCAACCTGCCATCATATCTTTCAAGCTGCTCGTTGGAAAGACCCATCTCCTGGAAGGTTTTGTAGAACAAAATGTCTTTGCAGGCCCCCGTGTCGACTAAGAGTCTGCTCGTCGTACATCCGTCGATAAGACCTGGGATGACGAGAACTTGCTCTCTAGCCGCCATATTAGTTGCCAACTCATGGGGGTAAAAGCTGATCACCTCATCTCTGACATTTCTTCTTGGAGGCGCATGTGGGGCTTTGTTAAGTTGAAAGATTTTATGTTTGATGGCTGTGTTGCTGGCTTGCTCTGTGATGACCCCCAAGTTCAATCTGGGTTGCCTTGGTCCCTGATGTCCACCTGCAGGTTGCTCGCCTCCACCAGCTTGAGGCCTTTTAACATAAGCGTCGAGCCTTCCCTGGTCGACCATTCTCTGGATGATACGCTTCAAGCCTAAGCAATCCTCTGTGAGATGACCCGTATCTTTATGGTAATCACAGTATTTGCTATTGTCCCTTCTAAACTTGTTGCCTGGGTTCATTGGGGCTGGTGGGGCCAACTCGACCGCATTCATTATTTCTGTTCGACTCACCGTCAGGGGAGTGAAAACTTCGGGCACCTTCTCCGTCGCCCTGGTCCTGTTCTTTCCATTCTTGTTGTTTTCCCCATTTTTGGCTGAGTCCTTCTTATCATCAGCGACCTTGACCTTGGGGCCTTTCCCATTCTTCTTTTCTTTCCTTTCCTCGATTAATGCCACATTGTAAGCCTTCTCGAACAACTCAGTGGTGACGGTACGAACCGTCAGTTCATAATCCATGTCTGCCGAGGAAATGCCATTCCGGAAGCAATTGATCACCTCCCTGTCAGTGAGATCCTCCTCAATCTTGTCAACCATTTCTTTAAACTTGGTGTAGTAGCTCATGGAGCTTTCACTTTTCCCTTGCACCAAGTTATTTAGGTCGGTGACAGTCACTTTCCGAGCTCCAGCAGTTGAGAAGCGCTCTAGGAATTTTGCCCTCAAACACATCCAGGTGGAGATGCTACCAGCTGCCAAACCATTGAACCATGTTAGGGCTGCCCCCGTGAGTGTGCTTATGAGGGCTTTGCACATATTGTCGTCCTCATTGGCGACAAAGCACATCGTAGCTTCTAGGTGTGCCACGTGGCTTTTTGCATTGGTTGCCCCTGAGTACTTCTCTAGAAGTGGCAATCTGAAACCAGCAGGAGGTCGGCTATCGATCAAATCCTTGGATAAGGGTCGAAGAGCAAAGTCAATTCGTTCGACCTTTCCAGTATCATTCTTCTTCTCAGCCTCCCATTGTTCAAACTTCCTTTTCCATAGCAGCCACTCCCTAGCATTGGGTCTGTCTTCTCCAGCAGGGGGAACAACATTTGACCTTTGACCCTCACTTCTGGGGGGAGTTACTTGCCCACCTTCTCCTATCCTTGTGGGAAGGTGATCTTACTGACCTGACTGGCGACCTGCGCCCCTCATCTCTTGTTGGCGACCTGCGCCCTTCGTTTCTGAGTGGCAACCTGCGCCTATCATCCCTGGGTGGCGACCTGCGCCTCCCCTCTCTTATAGGCGACCTGCGCCCATTCCTTCCCCTGTGGGATTGAGACCTCTCTGTCCCGGGCCGGGAGATCTACGCCTACTTCGGTTTGCCTCTAGCCGCGTCTTCAAGTCCGGGACCGTGCCTCCGCTCCTCGTTCCTAGTGAGACTGGCTCTTAGGTCGTCACTCGGAACATGAATGGGTGATTGAGGTCGAACCACTATCCTTTGATCAGCATTTTGTCCCACTGTTTCGTTTGGTCTGGGACTCCTAACACGCTCCCTATTTTGAAACTTGGGATGGAGCTACCCTCTCAGACCTTCTGTCAGCCTGCTCTACCTCCTCCATTGCTAACAGCTCGACCAATATCTCAGCTCGTTCCATAAGCATTTCTTTCCTGCTTAGTGGGTTGGATGAGGGACCTGCCCTGTTTCCAGCATTCATCTGTCCAGTTGGCCATTTTTGGAGGGGTGGAATTCCTTGCCCCTCCATGGGTCGCTTCTCCCTCCTTGCGTCTGGCAATCCTCTGCCATCAGCTACACTGTTAGAGCGTGTTGCCCTAGCATGATGACGAAGAGGAGGAGGAGGAGGAGGGGGCAAATCTGCATTCACATTGGTAGTAGCATTGGCGTTGGCATTCACTTCATTGAATTCATCAGAAGCCTCTGCAACATGCCCATCTGGGGTTACCATGATTGTGGATTGAAGAGAAACTTCGAGGTCAAGCTATGCACTCATTTTCCGACAATGGAACCAAACTGATGCCGCAGGAAATGTGCTTATCAATCTTCCTCCACGTGGCAGGACTGATCACCTAGCTCCTTGACCTGAAATCAGAACCCACGACTAGCCGGATGTGTCTCCCGGCTTAGACCCTCGGGCGTGAGTAAGTATTTGATGATTGGAGAGCTAAAATGTATTGAATGATGGAATCGATAACAAAATAGCGGTTATCTTATAACCGTGATAGTGATGAAGTATTTATAGTTGATGAGTGCGGTTATTTTTGGTGGGCTACATGAGCTCCGTGATTCTTGGGACAGTTACATATCATGGGAACGTGTCCTGATATGACTCCTGATTTGTAGGGAGCCGGTTATGGAAAGAATTATTACTTGTACGCTGTAATGCCAGTTAGGTCGACGCTTGCTTCGGTAGGTCGAGGTCGACACTTGTGTTTGGGTCGACACATTGTCGGAGTAGAGTTGGATCGTGCAGAAATATGGTCATAAGGTCGGACTAAGTTAGGTCGGGACCTAATAGGTCGGACAATGAACTTAGTCGATTGATGCGTGAGATGGGCCTTGAGCCATGTAATGATTGGGCCTGACCCATAGAGAATATGGCGGAAATAATTGCTTGTGGATTGGGCTTTACTCGCTTGGCCCAGCTAGATACTTTTGGTATGTTCAATAATAATTCAAAATCAAATAATGGTAAATAAAATTCAACAAAATATTTAAAGTCTTATAAACTCTCAAATAAGCGAAATAGCGGATTAAAGAGTCTAAAATGAAAATAAACTAAAACGATTCTTGAACTCCTTATGAAGTGCTCCCGAACCGAATCACCTTCTTCCTATTTGAAATACGGAAGAAAAGAGTATGAAAGGATGAGCAAACAATGCTCAAGATAAGTTCATATACAACTCCTCCAGTTACTAAGGAGTAGTTGACTGGAGGGATATCAAACGATATAAAATCCAAATAACAATCGAAGACATAACAGAACACAAACTCGAAATAGTTATTTACCAATTCTCAAACCAAATGTCTTTCAAAATCTCAACGATTTCACAAACTGAGTTGACAAATATTTTGGAGTTTCAAATGATGACGAAATCGATTCAAACTGACTCGAATGGTTTACTTAATTAAAATCGTCCCATACCAGTTTTAACTAACTAAATCACTCACAGATCATAAGGAAATTCAAAGGACTGATAAGCTGAACAAAACTAACTCGAACGCTCCAATTATCTACAACCGTCCCATTCCAGCCGTAGATAATCAAATCATTCACGGACATCATGATCACATAAGTGGTCCATTGACCTTATCAAACAAAATCCCATAAAGGGAACAAAATGACTCCGCAGAGTCCTATACAGTTGTGATGCACCCGATTTTTTAAAAATCAAACGGAGTCGCCACGCCATTTTTGTTTTAAGGGCCAAAACTTTGAAAAATGCCCGGGATTAGAGATTTGGGTTCGGAGGTCACGTTACACGCTGGGAAGAACGTTAGTGTTCACCCGGAATGCCTCGTAAAACGAGTCTTCCAAGCATTAAAAACCATTTGTGTGTGTGTGTATGTGTGTTTTGGCCAAAATTAATTTAAACTGAAAAGTAAAAATTGGGAACTCTTTATTAGACTTTGAATAAATCCCATGATTTTTGGTGTGATTTTTGGGTTGAGTTTTGGGACTCAAAAGATTTTTTGAAGTTGAAAAACATTTCTGCCAGAATGAAAAAGGCAGTGGACACTTTATTTTAAAATGGGTTTAAGGGCTTAAAAATCTCAGAATCTGGGGAAAGTCTGAGAATGAAAATTGTTCAAAACACCCTAAATAAGGTTTCTGTAAAAGAAAGTTCCCATTTGGAGGTGATTTGGTGGACCAAAACCTTCTAGAAATCTCAGATATGAAATTTGTACTTCCAGAGACTGATGAACTGACCTTTGAAAGAAAATTTGAAAAAGGGAGTTTTACTCACGCAAAAAATAAAGTAAAAATATGTCTGGAAAGCTCTGGATGTTGGCTACAAAAAGTGTTTTGTAGTAAACACCAAATTCCAAGTTTCTGTATGTCAAAAAAATTAGACCATGGACAGAGGTCTTAGAAAAAGGCTACTGGACAGCAACTTCCTCATGAAGAAAAACATGATTTTAAAGGGGGTTTGGCATCCATGCTTGTCCCCATTTCCCTAATATTTGATTAGTTATCACTAAACATTTTAGTGGTGATCTACTATATCAAGCTATCCTTGGGGTACATTAGGACTTAAGCATTTCATTTGCTTGGGAAGGGGAATTTTATCCTTTGAAAATGAGATTTGATGTATGAAAATGATTTTTAGGGTTTTGAAAACATGTTTGCAAGTAAGTAAAAACACTTTGGAAAGAATGTTGATCCTTGTAGAGGATCATCCATGGAGATGAACTTCCATGGTGATCCTCTTGGATCTAAAGCAAGAAATGAACAAATTACATCTTCAAAGTTTGAGATGCATGCATGGATGAAAGAATTTTAGGGTGAGGAGAAGGAGGTTATACCTATCTTCTTTGTGTTTTGTGTTTGAATGGATTCAAGGCTTGAAAGTGTTTAGGGTTTGAATGTGTTTAGGGTTTGTGATTAAAGTTGGTCAAAGAGAAAACAAGTAGATAACAATGAAGTCCTCTATGTTTTCTCTCTAATCCTCCTCCTAAGGGGTGATTTGAGCTTGGTTTAGTGTATGTATGAGAGTATGTATGGGAGTGATTTGAAAATGTTTTGAGTGAGTGGGATTTGGGAAAGATTGAAGAGAAAATGGTGGCAATTCAAGTGAATTCCCACTGTTTTCTCCCTATTTTTCGCCAAGGTTCAGTTGCAAATTGTGTTGTTCCTCCTTATTTCTGTGACTGAAGGCCTCAATTTATAGGCCTGGAAATTTGCAATCCCATCCGCGCGGATCCTCTTGTAGGCGTGCACTATTCATTAAATGCTGCTCCAGGCTTTGGACAGGAAGAATAAAATTCAAATTAGACAGCCAGAAAATGTTCCAGCCACTTCTATTTCGGGTTTTTGACCATTTCTTTTGCTTTTTTGATTCTTTTCCATGGTTTATCTTTAAATGGCAATTCCCAATCTACCCTCACTTTGTTAGGAATGTTAGAAATGTTAGAAATGTTAAAACATTCGTTAATTTTCTAACGAAAATACTAACAACTCAAATTGGAGCACTTACAGTAGCCCCTCGGCGACGGCGCTTTCGAAGGAAGCGGGGTCGTCGATAAGAGTAAGGCTCCATATTTGGCAGGATGATAGAGTGATCGAGTGGGTGGACCTAGCGATAGGCTACCTACATATCCCGAATGGGAATCAAGCCGGCCGTAGTTCGGGTCTTTGACCCTGGAATGACTGTTTTAGGATGTCAACCTGGTGAGCGAGTTCTGCAGTCGGTTGCTGAAAGAAACTCTGCTGGGGATAAGAGATGACCATTTTGGTCTGATAGCTGAAGTTGTATATCCGCTCTGCTAGGGATAGGAATGACCATTTTGGTCTGATAGCTGAAGTTGTATATCCGCTCTGCTGGGGATAGGAATGACCATTTTTGGTCTGATAGCTGAAGTTGTATATCCGCTCTGCTGGGGATAGGAATGACCATTTTGGTCGATGGGTGAAGTTGTATATCAGCTCTGTTGGGGATAGGAATGACCATTTTGGTCGATGGCGAACCTAATGATAGGCTACCTACGTATCCTTTAAGAGGAATCAAGCCAGTCGTAGTTCGGATCTTTGACCCTGGAATGACTATTTTGAGGCATCAACCTGGTAATGATGGCATTTTAGGTGCCTCGTCCCTTAAAGATGATGGCGTTTTAGGTGCCTCGGACCTGGATGATGATGGCATTTTAGGCGCCTCAAACCTGGATGATGATGGCGTTTTAGGTGCCTCAGACCTTGACGACGATGGCTTTTTAGGTGCCTCAGACCTTGATTTGAAATGTTTTCCCTTAATGGTTTGGGATGGATGGTCCTTCGGTGGACTTCGTCTGCTGCCGAAGGGGAGGGTGACCATTTTGGTCGGGTGGTGGACCTAATGATAGGCTACCTACGTATCCTTAAGAGGAATCGAAGCCAATCGTAGTTCGAAAATTTGCTCGGGATTTCGTCGGCTTTCGTTGGGAAAAAGTTAGGCTTACGTTTTATGGCCGTTGATGATAATGATGAAAGAAACGGGATTTAGTTATCTTTTCTCGGGGATTTTGTTAGCTTTTCTTTGGGGA
Source organism: Adenophora triphylla var. japonica (assembly GCA_022495995.1). Classification (NCBI taxonomy): domain Eukaryota; kingdom Viridiplantae; phylum Streptophyta; class Magnoliopsida; order Asterales; family Campanulaceae; genus Adenophora; species Adenophora triphylla. Next base: position 95,777 of record JAFEMH010006462.1, read on the forward strand.
GGAGGAAGACGGGCTTACGTTTTACGGCCATTGATGATTTTGATGAAAGAAACGGAACTCCGTTATCTTTTCGGAGAAATCGGACTTACGTTTATTTGCCGTTGATGATTTTGATGAAAGAAACGGGATTAGTTATCTTTCTCGGGAAATCGGACTTACGTTTCTTTTGCTAGTTGATGATTTTGATGAAAGAAACGGGATTACATTATCTTTCTCGGGGAAATCGGACTTACGTTTGACTGTCGTTGATGATTTTGATGAAAGAAACGAGATTCCGTTATCCTTCTCGGGGAAATCGGACTTACGTTTGACTGCCGTTGATGATTTTGATGAAAGAAATGGGATTCCGTTATCTTTCTCGGAGAAATCGGACTTACGTTTGACTGTCGTTGATGATTTTGATGAAAGAAACGGGATTCCGTTATCTTTCTCGGAAAAATCGGACTTACGTTTGACTGCCGTTGATGATTTTGATGAAAGAAACGGGATTCCGTTATCTTTCTCGTAAAAATCGGACTTACGTTTGACTGTCGTTGATGATTTTGATGAAAGAAACGGGATTCCGTTATCTTTCTCGGAGAAATCGGACTTACGTTTGACTGTCGTTGATGATTTTGATGAAAGAAAAGGAACTCCGTTATCTTTCTCGGAGAAATCGGACTTACGTTTGACTGCCGTTGATGATTTCGATGAAAGAAACGGGATCCCGATATCTTTCTCGGGGAAATCGGACTTACGTTTGACTGCCGTTGATGATTTTGATGAAAGAAACGGGATTCCGTTATCTTTCTCGGAGAAATCGGACTTACGTTTGACTGCCGTTGATGATTTTGATGAAAGAAACGGGATTCCGTTATCTTTCTTGGGGAAATCGGACTTACGTTTGACTGCCGTTGATGATTTTGATGAAAGAAACGGGATTCCGTTATCTTTCTCGGAGAGATCGGACTTACGTTTGACTGCCGTTGACGATTTTGATGAAAGAAACGGGATTCCGCTATCTTTCTCGAAGAGATCGGACTTACGTTTGACTGCCGTTAAGGTTCCTTTGAAAGGGGGTTAACTTTGGTTGACTTTGGTTGACTCTGTTAAGTTGAGGACTAAATTGCAGAGTCCTGGAATTTTAAAGGGCAAAAGGGTCATTTTGACCCTTCAATTAGGTCCGCGCGGATGGGAATGTTTCCCAGACTGGTTTTAAATGAGGGCCAACGCCCTTCCTTCTTCCTCCTCACCTTTTCCAGTTCTGTGCATTTACGAGAGAGAGAAAGAGAAAACCGAGAAAGGAAGCCATTTTTGGCCCAAAAACCTTCAAAAATCTTCCATTTTCTTTGATTTTTCAAGCAATGGAACACGGGGGAGTCGCTATTCAAGGTCAAGGACGCGGCCCGGTAGCGGAGAGGCGATTGGAGCTTGTTCGAATGACGAGGCATTACACACTTTCGCAATCGATGCGGAGGAGCACTACCCCGATGCGTGGCAACATTGGGCCACTGATCCGAGTCTCCGAACGGTATACTTCGAATCTCTTCACTTCCTTGGTTGATTTCTTGCTTGAAATTGTTTTTTGTGATTGATTTTTTTTTTTTAAATATCCAAAAATTGATGTTCTTGGCCTTGGATTTTGATTTTGATGCTTTGCATGTTGTAATGAGTATGTGGGTATTCAAAATATGCATTTTGTTTGGAAAAAGAATTGGCATTTTCGCATTTTTTTTTTTTTGAAAATTGAAGATTCGAAAATTGTGATTTGAAATTTGAAAATAATGTTCTTGACATTTGAATTTGAGATTTGCATGTATGCATTGTGTTTGAAAAGAATGGGCATTTTGCCATTTTTTTTTTGTTTGTTTTTTTTTTTTTTTGAAATATGAAATGATAAGGAATTTGCCCGAATCCGGGACGGACATGAATGTATGCATGTATGCACTCTTGTAGGATTTTTTTGTAATGGGATGATGAATGATATGAATGTATGTATGTATGCATAGGATTTTTTTTTTGAAAAGTGGAACGGATTCTTGATTCCTTTGTGGAAAAACTGTTTATTTGTGCTATTTTATGAAAAATGGGACGGAGTTTTTACTTCCGTTGACTCGATATTATTGACATGCTTTCTGTATGAATGGTATTTGCTGAAAAAACTCTTTTCTTTGGTGCGAGAAAAATGGGGCTAGGTCCGTTGTATCTTTGTTATCTTTGCCCGATTTTCTGCAAAACTTTAGGTTTATGATGCATGTGTATGTTGTTTTTTTTTTTTTTGAATGCCAAGTGAATTTTTTTTTTTTGACATTTTTGTTTCTCTCTTTTTTTTTGCAGGGCGGAAACAATTTCGTGAAAGGGCTTGAACAAGATGAAGACTTCGGGGATCGGTGGAGTACGTGATTTATTTGTGGGACCGGCTTCCGGTTTTGGGCGGAAGGAGCGATGATGAGTCCCTAGACGGATCGTCATCGAGACCGGATTATGCGAGTTCATCGAGTGATTGAGGGGTTTGGTCCAAGTTCCCAAGAGTAAGGGCCCGATTTTGCTTTGGCACAGCATTGGTGGGACGTGACCCACACATTCCATTTTTTCTGGGGTGAGGCCACGGTTACACCTTTCGACTACGCAGCGATCACGGGCCTGTCCTTTAAAGGACGGAGTATTGAGTTGAGAGATGGCTACAGCGATATGGATCTGCAGGCCCTTCTAGGATTTTCCCCTATTCCCAAAAAGGGGATGGGGATGGAGTACGTGGTGGTCCACGGGAAGATCGTGGAGAGTATTGGGAGCTACATGGCTGGGGATGAGAGGATAGGCGCTGAGAAGATTGCTAGGGCCTTTTTATGGTTTGCTTTTTCTAGCACGCTTTTTGGACATGCGGGGAGGATTTGTTTTTGCTTTCTTTGGCGAGGTCCTTGGAGGACGTGGGGATGGCTGGAGAGATATCTTGGGGAGAGGCCGGGCTGGCAGAGCTATATTTTTCTCTGGATCGATATAGCCGGAAGGCTGTCAGCTCTCTGATGTGCTTCGAGTTCCCTCTAGAGGTACAAGCTTTCTTTTTCGTTTTCCCTCTTTTCTTTAAGCACGTATTCCTTCTCGCACTTAACTGATTTGACCTTTTCCTTTCGCAGGTATGGGCTCTAGAGTTCTTTCACGTCACGATGTGGCGGCGGCCAACGGAGTACATCGGGCGTATCAGGCCATGCTTTCTGGTCTAAGTATGCCGGGAGTAGAAAGGCTCTAGGGGCGCACGACCCTCAGTACTCGGATTGCCTGCCTTTGACGATGGGCGAGACAGGATGAGGGGATCATATTCTACCCTTGGGATCGCTTCGATGTAGAAGCGGTGAAGGGTCTTTGAGAGATGGACCGTGGAGCGGAGGATCTTGAGAGGCTTGACTGTAGCGTGTATTATCGGGGAGAGAGTAACGCGTCAACATGGCGTGGGTGCACTGCGATGGCTCCGGTGGAGCCCCTGGCTGACATGATGCATTCGAGTGAGAACTCGGGAGACACAGGATGAGTATCGAGGTGGCCGGCCACCACTCGAGGTTCGTGGCGATCGAGGAGTACTCGCGATTTGTCTTGTGGAGGTTGAAGACGCCTCGGGTTCTTGAGAGAGAGGGATTGGGGGTTGTGCGGTACCCTCGATCGAGCTTTTCATATGTCCGGGGACGGGGGCAGTGAGAAATGTACAGATCCACTGTCACTGATCGGGTTCCACGAGCTTTAGGCCTCGTCAGGATATGAAGGTATGGCCTTCCCTTTTTTTTTGCTTTGTCTTTTCCTTTTTTTTTTTGTCATCATTTTTCGCCTTAATTATCTACGACGCTTTTGTTTCCGTACGGTTCCGGCCAAGGTGGTGGAGAAGGCGACGAACCGGTGATCGGGGCTAAGAGGTTCATCGGGAATATGGTGATTTGTGGGTCTTCTCGGGCGGGAGGAGGCGAGAACGGTCGGCGCACATCGAGAGGAGACTTCCCTATTTCTTCCGAGCCTTCCTCAGAGACTCCTCTTTCTCCTCTCATAGATCCCGGTGTGGTGTTGCCCTCGGACCACGTCATTCTCGGGGATCCCGTATGGACGAGGGGACATGTGCGGCATCACGGCGGGTCTTCTTCGCACGTCCGGGAATCCGACGCATTTTCGTTCGGATACGACTTCTTTGCTGATCTTGTCTTGCCGTAACAGGGTGTGCCGGTTGGTCAGCTTGAGCCTTCCTCAGGAGACGAGGATGATTCTGAGCCGAGATATTCGTGGCTCTGCGAGGAGGAGCGGGCAGAGCGCAAGAGGATCGGGGAAAGCGCCGGCCAGGGACTACGGCGACGATCTTCGAGACCGATTTACGAGATTGTACCTATTTTTTTTTGGCGAATCTGATTTTTTTTTTTGTGCACACTATCTTTTTTTTTTTTTGAATGTAATAATTTAGGATTTTATTTTATGAATGCAATGCTGTATGAATGCGAAGTTGCATGAGCCCGGGTTTTTTGGCAAGGGTGTGAGTGTCTGGTATATGAACTGTTTGGGCAGGTTTTGCACAAGGTTCGAGCAGCCGGGATGAAAATATTCTTTCGTGGTGCAGCAGTTTAAACTGCTGCAGATTTTTTATGGGTGACAAATGTGTCCGCGCGGATGGGCTTGAATTGACGTGGCATTTAATTTTGCTTGAGATCTGGTTTTCCTTTTATTCAATTTCAAAACCACTCCATCTGCTCATTCAAACGGACCATTTTCGGGAAGAAGGAGAGAAAAAGCCATGGAAAATCTTAGAAGAACTCCATCAAAATTGTCCCAAGAATCCCCAAATGTCATTTTCAACAAATTCAAGGATTGGTCTCGAGAGATTATGCAAGAGAGAAGATCATTCTTCGAAGAGAGGTACAAGGTAAAGTGCTTGTGGTCTCTTAAAGAGTTGGTTCCGGACTATGACCTCTTGAGAGCTTCTTCCTCATTTTGGGACACTAGAAGGCTTGTCTTTTGCCTTTCTTACAATGAAGTTGTTAGGCAGTTGAAGAATTCCGGGCTTTACTTGGTGGCCGGAGGTGGAAGAGATTGGGATTCCTTTGCCGGAGGAGCTTCTTTTGTTGATAGGTTGTGTAACCTTCTTCACCTTTCTGCGAGAGGAAGCGCTGAGGTATGATTCGTAGTCCTGATCATTTTGACATTTACGGTCTTCTTTGATAGATTTAGGGGCTTAGGCTTGGTGGATGATGCCTATTGGGATGCCTTTGCACTTTGCATGTTTGGTACCTTGTTCATGGTTTATTCCTTTGGAATTTGTCCATCGGAGCCACTGTTAGATGTGGTTGTTCGGCTGTCGCTTGGGCGAGAGATGTTGTACCCTTGATCTTAGGAGGAGACTTTTCATGCTCTCGACGGGCGCTCTGGGAGGCGGTACATGCACGGGCAGCCCGTTTCTCTTGACTTTGTGGGCGATGGAGCGCACAGGGGTTTTCGGGAAACTTCGATATGATCGAAGCCTTGGACATTTGCCGGGAGAGGGGTTTTACGTGGATTTTGATGATCGGGGCTCGTGGGAGCGTTGGATGGCTGGTCGCCGGGCTGAAGATATCAGATGGTCGGTGCCTCATTGGCGGGTGGAGACTCGGAGAGTACTTCGGGATGGATCTCCCGTGGTTATGCTTAGGGCTTTCTCGAGTCCGGCTTTTACATTCGGATTTGGTTACGAGACAGGTTCGGCTTGGAGCGGAGTTCCTTTGGAGGACTTTGATGATATAGCCACCGGGGTGGTGGCTTACGCTTCTATGGATGATCCTTCGGTGTTTCCATTCCTTTCCCGAGTATGGAGGTATGGCGTTTTTCCTCCTCGGGTTATCCTCGAGCGTCAGAGACTGTGTTCACGACCACTTGATACACGGATTGGTACGAGAGGCATTTGGGGAGACTCGAGATGGCTATTTTGGAGACGGCGTGAGGCCATTGTGGGTGCGGAGGACCTGGCCGGTTTCGGAGAGGAGGAGGGCCGAGGCGAGGCCAACCCTCGCGACGGGAGCGGAGATGCGCGGACCGACTATGAGGCTTATGTCAAGAGACAGGTGAGGAGGACTCCTATGCTACCAGCTAGGCTACAGGAGATGAGAGATGACGCTAGGGCTACTAAGGCCCTGACAGATGCTGGTTTGATAGATCCTGTCCCTATACCAGAGCTTGGTAGGAGGAAGACCGCCATTTTTTCTGTTCAGAGGAAGAAGACCCGAAGGGGGAAGAAGAGAGGGGATGCCAGTACGAGCGGCTTAGAGTGACCTCGAGTTTTTCGAGTATCCCTTTCTTGTCGTAGCAGACACATTAGTTTGATTATGTATCTTAGTTTCTTTTAGCAGGTTGTCAGTTGTAGGAATGAACCGGGCTTAGACTCATCAAAAAGCTTTTAACTGTAATGAACATGTGAATTGCTTTAGAGTTTTTCGAGACGCTTTCATGGTCTGATCAGTGTATTGATGTCAAAGTATGACTTTTATTTGTGTTTTAGACCGAACCGTTTCCGGTGCCTACGTTCCCTTCGGACAAAGGGCTCGGGTCTCCGTAGTTCGACTTTTTTTTTTTTTTTTTTGTCTTTTTTTGTTTTTTGTTTTTTTTTGTTTTTTGTTTTTTGTTTCTTTTTGGTGCAACCCTGTTTTTACCTAGGCCGCCCTTTTCGGGTTTTCAACCTAGTTGGGTATTACTCTTTTAGCACTTTTTTTCTTTTGTTTCTTTTTTTTTTTGACTCAGTGTTTTACGCGTAGTATTTGCGCGGCTTGTCACCATTCCTTTGGGTGTACAAAAGGGTTTCCGTCGAGGTGCGAGGTTGCATGGCTCCTCCGGAGAAGATCTTCTGGACGACGTATGGCCCGACCCAGACAGGCTCCCATTTGCCAAGCGGGTTGATACGGACTGGGGGCTTCTCTTTCAAAACGAGATCACCTTCCCTAATCTCCCGATGCTTCACTTTCTTGTTGAAGGCTCTGGCCATTCTCCCTTGGTAAGCTCGGATATGTTCCATTGCTTTCAATCGTCGCTCATCTAGCAGGGCCAATTCATCATGGCGACTTTGGAGCCATTCGACCTCGTTGATCTGGCTTTCCAACAGCACACGGAGTGAGGGGATTTCTAGCTCGATTGGGAGCACGGCTTCCATCCCGTAGGTGAGGGCAAACGGTGTCTCCCCTGTTGCAGTTCTGTCTGATGTCCTGTAACCCCAGAGTGCCAGGTGTAGCTTCTCGGGCCAATCTCAACCTCGGACAACCATTTTCCGGATGATGTTTTCTAATGTCTTGTTTCTTTGCTTGACGGCTCCGTTGGTTTAGGGCACATAGGGAGATGACTTGTGACGGAGTTGTTCGAATTCCGCCAGCAGCCTGTCGCATTCCTCTTCGAAGTGGGATCCATTATCTGAGATGATTTCGGCTGGCAACCCGTATCTGCATATGATGTTTTCTTTGATGAAGAGGGATACTTTCCTTGAGTTGAGGATTTTGTAGGATTTTGTAGGGCATCCTTTTCAGTTCCTTCGAAGAAGCCACCAATCTGCGTCTCTTTAGGCTCTTCCACAGTTCCCAGATTCACACTTGTCAAAATCCTTTCGGCAGCTTGGGCTCGATTTTCCTCTTCCTGAACAACCTGCTTAAAGATTTTTGTTCTCTTTTTTTTTGTTTATTTAATGTGTCTGCTTCTTTATCTAATGAATTATTATTAAATGTTTTTTTAATTATTAATTAATTTATCATTAGTTAAAGTGGCAATCAAGGGATACTCAAAAAGGTTCGTCATTTCATTAGGAACGAAAGGAAATACAACATTTGCTACAGACTCGTAGTCTTCAGGCGTAAGGCCGTCGGACGACTCTAGAGACTTGATCTTGACCATGAGGGACTCGGATTTTCCTAGATTGACACAAAGGGACGGGGGACCAATCCAGGCTTGGTGATCATTTCTTCTTTGGTCACGGACGGGCCTGAGAGAGTTTCCCGATTCTGTAATGGCGTTGCTGTTAGTGGCCTCATGACTCGGGAATTGCATTGTTTCTGTACTCCTTCCTCGATCATTGATACCATTTCTTTGACTGAGCTGAAATCAATCAGGTCTGGCACCTGGACCTCTTCCCCGAATAACTGCTGCATAATCGGACCATCCCAATCATCTGAAAAGACTTCTGTGACTTTGGTTTTCGGCACCGTCAATTCGAACTCAGGCTTCGAACCATCACAGGCGATAAGCTTTTCGAGCTGTGTTCCACTAGGCTTGGCACGCCTTTGAAAGTGTACTCACTCTTCATGGTAGTGGTAGCCCCGGGTATCTTGGGTAGGTCCAGAAATACTCTACGGACCGGGTTAGCTTTGGCTCCCCTGAATTTGTTGAGGCTATCCTGTAGCTTAAACCACCCTTTTGTAGGAGTGGGCTCTGTGATGTTACCCGGTTGTGTGGGACCCTTTACAAAGTAGTCACCAAATTAGGACCGGAAAGGGAGAGATTTAGGGTTGTTGGCCAGGACCCTTCTGTGATAGCTTCTTTCCTTTGTAGAGCAAATTCTTTTTCTTTTGTGGTGTCCACCGAGGAGGCCTCATATCCCGGGCCGTGGCGAGTTTTACATCCTTTTACCTCGATGAGTTTGTGAGTTCCTTATTGGTGTTTCCCAGCACGAGGCCGGGTAGATAGCTCATCTTTCTCATCATTTTCAAGACCAGGAGGGATTTTATCCGGTGATTGTCGGATCTATGTTGCAAACTTGGGCCTTAGGAGGCTCGGCCCAGTGAAGCGTTAGCATGAGACCTTCCTCATCATGCTTGATTTCCAGAATAGGTATTCCACACCGTATCCGTGCCCTCCAAGGTGACTAAATCCCCGTAAATGGTTGTCGAGTCCCCATTCGAGACGAATTTCACACCTTGGTGGAGGCTTGAGGCGATCCCCTTGACTTTGATGCAGACAAGGTCTTCCCAATAAGGCATTAAAAGTGATCGGGATGTCGATAACACTGGAATTCCACAGTATCAATTTACGCCAAACCGAGAGGTCCAAAGTAGCAACTCCAAGGACTCGCTCGAGATGTCGAGTCGTAAGCTTTGGCTTGTGAGGAGGAAGGCTTCAAGTCTCGTAGTCTTGATATCAAGCGGGCTCATGATCTTTGCCGAAGGATATTCATTCCGGACCCATTGTCGACCCGGGACCCGAGGAGGCGTCGTTCATCCAATTGGTGTGATGAAGAGAGGCTCGTTATGATCGCCCCAAATTGAGGGAGGTCGAGATGCGTGAAAGTGATTATGTTCCCGTAGTGGATGTTCCCAATTAATTGCACCACGTCATCGGGAGTAGCATCGATAGGCACTAGAGTGCGAGCCAGGCTTTCTTCCAGCTTTAGTTTGTGGGGATAGGATGAGGTGAGCAGGGACCATAGAGAGATGTTGGCCGTGTTTGCTTGCTTCAACCAGGTGAGCACGGGATCCTCCTTTCCGGGGTCGGGAGCTTCGGTGTCTTAGCATAGGGGCGGCGGTTCTCCTCGGGTGCTTGATACGTGGCCTTCTTATCTGCCTTGGGATTCCTTGGAAGATTTGCCCGGATCGGGAGTCCAACGGAGTTAACTTCCTCATCGGTTGCTTCTTGACTAGATTTCTTCAATCTTGCTAAGGTCAACGGGGGAGCCTTTTTGGCTATCGGCCACCAGTTACGACGGAGTCTAGCAACGGTGAGGGGCCGAGCTGCATCTTGGCTCCTTCCGGGCGGCCCTTATAACCGCTTCCCAAGTCACGAGGCTTTTGAGTCTCGGGGTTGTGTTGTTGCCCACGGATGGCCCATGCAGCTAGGGCGTCCTCCGATTCGCTCCACATAGCCTCGCCTTGCTCATAGTTATCATACAACAAGAGTCGCTATTGTTAGGGCTCGACGGCTTTTCGATCTCATCCTCGTATAGTGCAACCATTCTCGGTTCCTTTACGTAATACTCGTAGCCGGAGATGATTATAGCACTCTATGTGGGAGGCGCATCCGGTATCATGCCGGTTTCCAGACTTCTCCGAGAGCCGAAATACATTCGGAAGGTGACCTCTTCTTGGGTAACCCCGACAAGAAGTGTTACTTTGTTCCGGGGTGGATTTGATCTGACCATGGTTATTTTCTCATTTGGGCGGATGGGAGTTAGTTTCCCTCTCTCTATCAGATCTTCAACTATCAGCCTGGATTGGATGCCTGAAAACCCTTTCCCCAAAGCATGGTAGGCGGTATTGAACTCTAAAACATCCACGTGCTCAGACCCAGGAAACTTCATGGCCTTCATGTCCTCGGTTTCGTATTCGTCTTCCGAAGTGTCTTCGGTCTTATGGCTATCAGCCTCCATCTCATCATACATCTTCTTTCTTTCACCCTTGCAAGTAGGGCAGCCACAAGTGAAGGATACGTTCCCCCTCGTAGTTCGATGTAGCGGCTCGATAGATTTGGGTCCAAATAAGGAGCACCCGGGGTCCACTGTTAGGCACTGGAGCAATTAGGAAGGCGTCATGTGGATCCATAGGTATGAAAGCCACTGGGGAGACGTTTAGATCAATAACCCTTTTCAGTGATTGCAGGCACTCGTTGTGCTCAAGCGGCCCGGTTGTGACCCTCACGGTTGTTATGCCATCCGTTCTCGGGAAAGAAGAAAAAGATCCGATGACGTTCACGAATTCCTCATCTTCTGGTCGTTGAAACCCTCCATTCTCGACCAGTGCTTCAATGAACCGTCTCCATTCACCGACTAGGTTTTTATAAGGAACATTGTGTTCTAGGATTTCGGATGTGTACGGATCTGGGCGCGGGCTTTGTTGTCCCTCATCCTCTGAAGTATCCGTACACTGACCGCAGGTGCATCTTACGAGGTGCAGTTCTTGGGGGCCCGTCCCTATTGGCATTTAACTTGTATTTTTCGGTGGTTCTTCATCGTCGCTTGCTGACAACCAACCATTGTGTCCGGATCTCATGAGATCATTTCCGGCCTGATTGTTCCAGATTGATTCCGGATCTGGGGCCTCAGTTGACTCTTCGCTCTCGTCATCATCATCGTCATCGCTGCCATCGGAATCATCTTCCCATACTACCGGGATTTCGGCTGAGAGGGAATTCCGATCAAACCCGTTAGGGGAATATGGGTGCGTGAAACCGCAGAAATTGTCATATGCTCCCATTCCCGGAAGTGGTAATTGTGACTCAGCTTCTCCTCCCAGAAACTGCGGGGGAAGAGTGAGAGGGGGTGGCACGTATTTGACTCCCGGCAGGATATAGAAGGAGTCCTCCTCCTATGATTCTTCGCTGTTCTCGGGATCATATTCAGCCTCTCCCAAAACCAATTTGCAAAAGTGTACTAGCTCCAGATGCTCTTCGGCCTCTTTGCTGATAAGCCCCAAGATGTGCGCCCGTCTGAAGCTTTCTTGCTCGATTCTTCTCGATTGTTCTAACCATCTTGTGTAAATGGTTTTCTCATGTTTTGACCGGAACAGCCCCAGTTCTTTAGTATCGGCTTTCCCTTCATCCGAGAAATAGCGGGCCTCGTATTCTTGCAGGAAGTCTCTGACATGAGACCAAGGTGGGTTGATTCGTTCAATATCCTCAAGGCTGAGGGGGAATCCGAATTCAGGATCCTCGACAAGGTTGGCCATGGGTATTTGGGGACCTTCATCGGCATCTTCCTGGGCATGCGAAGGTTCTCCGCATTCAATCATATTTATCTGATTATGGTTCCTTGGCAGAGGATTTTTGACTGTATTAGGCCCTTCGGGGCCTTCCAACTTTCCTTGCTCTATTAAGCCTTGGATCGCCTTTTTCAGAGTGAAGCAGTTGTCAGTCAGATGTCCGTGGGCTTGATGAAAAGCACAATACTTTGAGGTATCCACAGGAGCATTCGGATTCCTGGGTTGGAAATTCTCCAAAGGCCGCAGCAAGCCTTCTTTCACCAGTCCCCTAAAGATGTCGTTCAGAGGCCTTCCAAAGTTTTCGAGGTTCATGACCCGTGGCCTGGGCTCGGCTGGTTTTCTGGGAGCGAAAGGAGTTGTGTTATTACATTCCTGTCCCTCGTAATTAATCACCTCTTTGCCCTTAGCAGGAGCAGGAGCGGTGTTGGAAGGAGGAGCTCCCGATATCTCGTAAGCAGGTGCAGGAATAGTTCTTGGCCGATTGTAAGCCTTTTCAAACTTAGGCTGCGGAGTTAACCATGGCCCGTAAGTCCGAGTACGGGAAGTGACTCGAGGAGGTTCTCGGCATGTGGTTTCGTGCATGACCGAAAGATGTCCGGTGCTCCTCTTCGAAGGAGGGATTTCCATCTCACTGAGTTTCAGATTCCACCGTTTGTAGAAATCCCCAACATTCTCGTCTGCACTGTTGTCTGCAGATCAACTCTATTTGTTTCCCATTCCAAGTTGGCCTTGTACTTTTCTGTGAAGGCATTAGTAATCTGGTCCCATGTAGCCCTGGCCTCGGGTTTTAAGCGGAAGAACCATTTTAAGGCACTGGATTTCAAAGATAGACTGAAGTAGTCAGCCAACTGCTGATTGGTACACCCTTTGGCCTTCATTGCCAAGGTATACGTGTCCAGATGAGTTTTCGGGCATGCAGTACCATCAAAGAGGTCCAGATTCGGCATAACAAATTTGTGAGGCAGGGGAACGATGGAGTCCGGGTCCGTAGGCCGGAAGGCAGACTTCTTAGCTGGTCAATTCAAGAATACCGCGCTTTCATTTCTTTATGTTGTTCCATGAACCAAAGCCGATGAGGGTCTTGTGGCGGAGTCATTTCGTTCAAACTAGTGGCCGAGCTAGAGAGAGAGGAGCTACCACCGGCGGAAGATCGGTGAGGGAACGGCCGATCCGGGGACGTAGAGTGAAAACTCCGTCCTTGGCCCAAATTGCCCGGGGGAGCATGAGTAGGAGCGAAGGGATAGAACCTTGCGGCCTACTTTTGATTTTCAACTGGCAAAGTAGGTGGAGGCAGTCCTGATGTAGCCGGGTAGCTTGGATTTCCGGAGTGAGACCCATAAGTAGGCTTAAAGTGCGGCCGCCGTCCCCGATTGTTGAATTGCATGGCCGGGCCGAGGCGATGGTGTATAACCCGGGGGTACCGCGGTCCCGGTGATTCTCGATGAAACCGGGATGGAGGTTTGGATAACCCATCGAACCCCGAGTGAGAAATGGGTTTGTGAAAGCCTGGGAGGAGCAAATGAGCTAGCATCATTCGAGGAGGCTCCTGACGCTGGCCGGCTGAGGCATGCCGAACCGGTTGCTGGCCCTTTAACCGTTGCCGCGAAGGCCCTGGATTGATCGGTTCCAAACCGAGGCGGGATCCCAATTAGCCGTGGCATTCCGAGGTACCCCCAACCATGAGAAGACATTCCGTACCGATTTTGCCCCACCGAGGAACCGCGAACCGATTTGTGCCGTCAGCCGCATGGATCCAAGTGGGTCCGAAGCCGGGGAGCCGGGCCGACCCGAAGATCGAGGAGCATGGGTTCTCGTAGTGGTACCATAGGAGGTGGGTGGTGGCATCCTCGGGAGTAATCGTGGCGACCGAGAGTGGGATTGGCATCCTCTTCTTCTTCCACGGTGAAGGTGCCATCGGGATTGAGGCCGGCGGCCAAACCATGGCTTTGATAGCCTCCATAAGGCTATTCACTCGTGCTTCCCGTCGTAATCTCATCTCGTTCGCTAACCGATTCCACCGCCGTCTCGAGGGGTCCCGGAGGCGGAGTGACGTTGTCCCCATCATTACCACCGATGTGCAGACATTCTCAAACCCGGAGCCTGAACAAACGGCGAAGCCGATGATGCGCTTGACTCTTCCCAACCGATCAAACGGTGACCTGTCCGGAACCAACCTTTGTGAGGAGTCAGCGGGGGAAAGCACGAGGGTTCGGATGTCCAGGAAGGAAGGGGGTAAGTGTTTGGGCTTTGGGCTCATGCAGAACATGCGCTATTTGTTCTTGTTTACTTAAACATGTTTTATTAACCTAATCGGTTGGAAAAGATTGCTCTTCTTTTCGCAAACTACTGATCCCGGATCGCCGGGCCCCGTCACTACGTCTATAAGCCCCTCGTATTCCACTCGTATTTCGACCTCCCAGGCGGATGGACAGCCCCGGCGAGGGTCCTATAGTGGCAAGCGGGTCCCACCGACCGAAAGAAAAACGATCCTAAAAGTCTCGGGTAATCGAGTCTTAACGAGCATTCGATGTAAATTACGGACAAAGCCGACGTCAAAGTCAAGATCATGTCCGAGGGCTCGACAAAAGTCAGCATGATTTGACCGATAAATGTCCACAATTGATCTTGGACTTGTCAGTCAATTAGGCCGTAATTAGGCATGGAATAATCGTTAATCCTTGATGACTCAAAGTCATGCCGGGAGTCGCTGTATAATTTGTGCGCCGTAGTCAAAGTCAAGGCGCCCAATATCTGGTCAAAGTCCGTGACGGAAAACCGCGTAACTTCGACCGATTAGGGTCCCCGAAAGATATTGACTTGGTATGCCGACTAAGGCTTGAAAGGAAAGGTCTATACACGTACAGGCATGACACACTGCACTAAAAACCAACCTGGTCTCTGACAAAGTGTGTCACTGACAAGTGCATGGTCGACACGAGGCTCCATGGGATGTTTGGGTAGTCCCGTGCTTGCACCGAGAGGTGTAATAAGACCAAACAGGGTCACATGTGGATTTTCCGGGTTAGGGACGTAGTGTGCAGTGTAAGGTCACGTGCGCGTAGTGTGCAAGCAGTCTATCTTCTTTTTCTGAGTAAAATAGAAATTTTCGCATGTGTCTTAAAAAGTATGATGCATGATTTTTTTTTTTTGAAAATTTTCTTTTTTTTTTTTTTTTGAAAATATTTATTTTTTTTTTGAATTTTTTTTTTTGAATTTTTTTTTTGAAAGCAAATAACACATAGGCACATAATTCAAAATTCAAGGCAACGGGTCCGATAGTCAAAATTTTGACTTTTCCGAGGCGGCCAAAACAACACGAAAATGTGAAAAATCAACACACACACAACAAATGATTTCAAATGCCGGGACGGAAGCTTGACCCTCAAAAGCTTTTTTTTTTTTGAAAACAATGACACCGGTACGTGGGATTGTTAAACCACAATTTATCCCCGACTCGTGTTAGGAGGCGATAACGGGAAGTTTAATGGTTTCCACCAATATACCAAATATCATTTTTTTTTAAGATAAAGCTTATTATATCCCCAAGTCGCCACCGTGATGCGAACCCGATTTTTTTTTGAAAATCAAACGGAGTCGCCACGCCATTTTTATTTTAAGGGCCAAAACTTTGAAAAATCCCCGGGATTAGAGATTTGGGTTCGGAGGTCACGTTACACGCCGGGAAGAACGTTAGTGTTCACCCGGAATGCCTCGTAAGACGAGTCTTCCAAACATTAAAAACCATTTGAGTGTGTGTGTGTGTGTGTGTGTGTGTTTTGGCCAAAATAAGTTGAAACTGAAAGGTAAAAATTGGGAACTCTTTATTAGACTTTGAATAAATACCATTATTTTTGGTGGGATTTTTGGGTTGAGTTTTGGGACTCAAAAGATTTTTTGAAGTTGAAAAACATTTCTGCCAGAATGAAAAAGGCAGAAGACACTTTATTTTAAAATGGGTTTAAGGGCTTAAAAATCTCAGAATCTGGGGAAAGTCCGAGAATGAAAGTTGTTCAAAACACCCTAAATAAGGTTTCTGTAAAAGAAATTTCCCATTTGGAGGTGATTTGGTGGACCAAAACCTTCTGGAAATCTCAGATATGAAATCTGGACTTCCAGAGACTGATGAACTGACCTTTGAAAGAAAATTTGAAAAAGGGAGTTTTACTCCCGTAAAAAATAAAGTAAAAATATTTCTGGAAAGCTATGTATGTTGGATACAAAAAGTGTTTTGTAGTCAACACCAAATTCCAAGTTTATGTATGTCCAAAAAATTAGACCATGGACAGAGGTCTTAGAGAAAGGCTACTGGACAGCAACTTCCTCATGAAGAAAAACATGATTTTAAAGGGGGTTTGGCATCCATGCTTGTCCCCATTTCCCTAAGTTTTGATTAGTGATCACTAAACATTTTATTGGTGATCTACTATATCAAGCTATCATTGGGGTACATTAGGACTTAAGCATTTCATTTGCTTGGGAAGGGGAATTTTATCCTTTGAAAATGAGATTTGATGCATGAAAATGATTTTTAGGGTTTTGAAAACATGTTTGCAAGTAAGTAAAAACACTTTGGAAAGAATGTTGATCTTTGTAGAGGATCATCCATGGAGATGAACTTCCATGGTGATCCTCTTGGATCTAAAGCAAGAAATGAACAAATTACATCTTCAAAGTTTGAGATGCATGCATGGATGAAAGAATTTTAGGGTGAGGAGAAGTAGGTTATACCTATCTTCTTTGTGTTTTTTGTTTGAATGGATTCAAGGCTTGAAAGTGTTTAGGGTTTGAATGTGTTTAGGGTTTGTGATTAGAGTTGGTCAAAGAGAAAACAAGTAGATAACAATGAAGTCCTCTATGTTTTCTCTCTAATCCTCCTCCTAAGGGGTGATTTGAGCTTGGTTTAGTGTATGTATGAGAGTATGTATGAGAGTGATTTGAAAGTGTTTTGAGTGAGTGGGATTTGGGAAAGATTCAAGAGAAAATGGTGGCAATTCAAGTGAATTCCCACTGTTTTCTCCCTATTTTTCGCCAAGGTGCAGTTGCAAATTGTGTTGTTCCTCCCTATTTCTGTGACTGAAGGCTTCAATTTATAGGCCTGGAAATTTGCAATCCTATCCGCGCGGATCCTCTTGTAGGCGTGCACTGTTCATTAAATGTTGCTCCAGGCTTTGGACAGGAAGAATAAAATTCAAATTAGACAGCCAGAAAATGTTCCAGCCACTTCTATTTCGGGTTTTTGATCATTTCTTTTGCTTTTTTGATTCTTTTCCATGGTTTATCTTTAAATGGCAATTCCCAATCTACCCTCACTTTGTTAGGAATGTTAGGAATGTTAGAAATGTTAAAACTTTCGTTAATTTTCTAACGAAAATTTTAACAACTCAAATTGGAGCACTTACAACAGTGTATCCGGAACACCCCACCACTAATTTGAAACGGTGAACTAAGTTTGCCCGAAGGCTAAATATCAAATATACCCCGCTGAAGCAGGTTGTCTAACTTAGTGATCATTGATGGAACACAAAATCATATCATATCAAAACTCATTTTTATACTGAATACGAACTTTCACAATAACAATAAAATTCCGTATTTACGAAACCAAAAGAATGATTTAGCAAACGAATAACAAAAGATTAGAAAATAACGATAAACGAGGGAGTCAAAACAAATACTGACGCGAGGTCAACTTTTAAGTATCAAAGGAACGTATAACGCCAAGAAATATGTGGAAGCCTAAAAAAATGAAACGGAACGGAAATCAATTAACTTAATGATGTATAATCCCTTACCTTAGCGTTGCTTAGTACTTCCAACTATGATTCACACGCACGAATCTACAATCATTGCAAAAAGGGTTTCTTAGGGCACAAGTAATGCCTAATTACCTAACCCGGACATTTTTTAATCTTTCTTATTAACCTATAAGTTAAACTTTCTTAACATCTTCTTAAGTTAACCAATCCCCCATAGGTGTTACCAAATTACCCCTAGAGTTTTCTATAATCAATCTCCAATAATACTCTCTAATTCACAATCACACACACTAATTACATCTTTTCCAGCACACACAAACACACACTAACACACACTAAACCCTAACACACACATACACACTAACCCTAACCCATACACACACACGGCTGCTGCCACACACACACATACTACTGCCTACAGCAACACACACACACGCAGACTCTCAGCAACACACGACGCACACATGCAACACCCACACATGCACACAACAGTAATACACACACACAGAGTACACTCACACACACAAAACATATATAAGAAACACTCACAGCACACACCAAAACACACACCTGCAGGGAACACACACGTTGATGCGGGAAATAACCCAACATATATCCTTGAGATTCATTGTTGATGGAGGGGTTTTCGGTTCAAGAAACTATTGAAAAGATCGGTTTGATATTGTAGTCTAAAAATAATAAACACCAGAATTTTGGGTCCACTTAAAGGGCATTCTGGTAATTGAATATATATTTCCATCAGGAGTATTATATACCATTGGATGGATAATTGTGTCTAGTTTCATACGCAAGAAACGGATCATCATTCCGAGATTTCTACATCAAGTTATGGCCATTTTACTAAGTGTTGTGCAGGTGGACAGATTCATCCGAATTTTGACAAGTCTTTTGATCTTTCATATTTCTAGTCAATATTATCATCAAATAATTAATTCATAGTTTATCTTCTTAGTATTTTTAGTATTCCTAGACTTGGAGGGATGTTCCAAGAGTAGTATAAATACCCTAAAACATGCAATTGTAATGGATGGTGAGTTGAGTTTTATATAAAAGATTAAGTCTTTTGACTTTGTTTTAGAAGATGGATTTCTTCTAGTTATCTTATCCCTTAGGTTGGGTTCCTTTGGGTGGTGATTTGGCTCATATTCTTAGGTGGATTCCTTTGAATATCGAGTTCGATAAACCCTTGTTTGTTCACTTGTGTTACCTCCGATGACTTCTCTACTTTTCCGGCATCAATAAGTAACTGTTTGGGCAAGGGTAATCTGAACAATAGAAAGGTGTTTGTGGGTGTATGTGTGTACGTACCTTGACATTGACGACAACCCCTCATATATATATATCCCTTCCCTCGTGCCACCGCACGTGACCTCCTCACATTCCATGCCTCATTACACGTGTCATCACTCCATTGGTCAATTATGAGAAATAAACTCAAAACACGTGATCACTTTTTCCAATGTCTAACCGTCGAATGGGTCCCACTTCCTAGATATTAATTCTTGCCACCTCTGATGAGTGTCTCGCCTCTCATTTCTCGTCATTGTCTCGCCGACTTACCTCATTATCTCGCCGTTATCCTCGCGTTATCTTGCTTTCACTGCTTCGAGATACTTCCCTTTTATTGAACTTAGCAGGATATTTCCCGACACTCTTTCCAGCGGATCACTCCTAGGCTACCTTTATTCTTATCTTCTTATTGGGCCTTATCTCGCTTTAGGCCTACTTGATAATTTCTCGCTTATGGACTTTGACCAAGCCCAACCATTATTTTTGGGCAGCATCAATTTAATTAATAAATAAAATAGAAAAGGAATTAAAGTTTCAGGGTTATCACACAAATGCTCCCTTCATCCCACCAAGAGCTTCACCATTTATCCTTGGCACAAGAATTAATAAATATGATGAGTGGGAAAAGAGTTGTCAGAAAGAAAAAAGTGAGTATGACAAGTGGGACCCACAATTTAAATGTGTCAGAGAAAAAAATGAGCAAAATTGATTAGTGGGGCAAACTTTTTCTATCCTACTTTACTTTTCATACTCGGAACATTTACTCCACCATAAATATTTTACTTCTTTTTCTTAATTACCACACATAACATCTACTCCATAATAAATACTCCTTCACTCCCTAAAAGATTATCCTGTTGTATATTTTGCAATTATTAAGGAAGAGCTTCACCTTCTTGTACCTTAGTAGATTTGCACTAACATTCATGCTTAAGTTTAGAAATGGGACATACTTTTTTGGACAAGCCAAAATGGCAAATGAGACAATCTTTCATGGAGGGAGGGAGTATTTTACTACTTTTTCTTAATTCCAACACATTCAGTTTTGATAACAATTGTTATGCGATGGAGGGAGTACGGTGTTCACAAATCTTGTAAGCCCGGAATAATTTCCAATGATAAAGATACAAATTTCATATATTTCATAATCCATAAAAGCAAAAACATGCTTATTGTCGTTATCCTTATTGTTACTATTATTATTTTTTGCTTTTATCTTCAGAAACTAAAAGGCATAGTGAAGTGTTTGCAGATAACACTATTCAAAGACACAGGACTAGTGTAATATCACCCATGCAAACACAATCTATTATCTATATATATGCAGGCATTGCATATACCCCGATAGCTTCAAGCCACTTTCTAGAACTACCATGGAACCCGCTGATAAATCCATCTTTCAGCGGCACTGAGAAAGTGGTTCCCTTTTCAGTACCATATGGTCCAAACGTTCTGTTTTTGTTAGTTAAAAAATGTCAGCGACGTTATAACCTTCCATCCCCTTTTGGCACCAACGGTTCCACTAATGCCCTTCAGCTTCTCATTCTTAGCAATATCAATCTGCACGAGCGTGGTATAAATGAGAAACAAGAGAAAAAAAGTTATTACAACTACACTATAAGGTGCCTTTTTTGTGTTAAATCCTGTAAATCTGCTTTCAGGTCTGAAATTGTTTGAATACATAAGAGGCATATTTGAAACTGAATTTTTAAGATTTTTGAAACTGTTTGGTAATTTGACCGAATGAGTTGTCTGAATATGTAGAACATGTTTGATATTCCTTACCTCAGCTTTTTCACGGCCAATATCTGTTCCAAACTTGTTGGAACTGACGTATAGTACCGTTACCTGGATCTACGCTTGCAAACTTGATTGAGTATATAGCATCTGTGTAAGTGGATTGAAATATGGGATATGGCACCATTGGGTTGAGTAGGTCCACGCGTTACCAGCAGCTGTAGTTCCCCATTCCCCCAAAAGTTATAACTTCTGCTTTTACACGAACACCAATACTGTCAAGCAAGCCTCCTTCACGACCATAGAATCCAGCAATATAGTTGTTCTGATCGGCTTTATATGAGAAAGGTGTCCCCTCTGCCCCACCAAAAGGTCCAAACAATCTATCTTTTGTTGGTGTAAAATTTTAAGGATCTCACCACCACAAAACCACGGTATATCCCATAAGTTCCACTGATTCCCACCAGCTTCTCGCCTTTGTCCACGTCCAAATCAATCTGTTTAATGGAAAGGAATATATATAAATATTGGGACGGAGGTAGTAAATAAGAATATTTCCATACATTTGATGCGTTATAATGAAGGCATACCTGAGAGTCTGTAGTGTCAGGCGTGTCTGCAGGACCCCCAATCTTTGTCGGACTAGACAAACTACCATTTTTATCTTTGCTTGTGAACGTGATAGAATGAACAGTCCCCTGAGTACCACCCTCGATCGTGATTAATATTCTGGATATCTTTCCTGTAGCCATGTAATCGTATTGATCAAGTCCACCATCACCACCCCAAGGCCCCACATCTTCAGTTGATGGAATGACTAAACTAACCCCAATGCTGTCTAGTAACCAGCCAGTGCTGCCATGAAACCCACTGAAACCTTCACCATCTTCCACCACCAATGAGAAAGCCGTTCCTTCACAGTACCAAATGGTCCGTACGTCTTGTTATTGCTTGTAGTAAAAGACAAGGACGTTATGGTCTTTGAACATTTGTTGATAAGCACGAAATGTTCCACTTATGCCATTGAGCTTTTCTGTCTTAACGTCGATATTAATCTGCAAAAAATGCAATAAGGGTGTATATACTTGGTAACAATGGTAAAAATTTCTAGGTAATCGTAAAACAACAAGTATTTTGGGACAAAGTTTATCTTCTTCAACTACAAGTATTTTGGGACGGAGGAAGTAATATTTACCTTTGCAGTTTTACGGGCTTCCTTACAAGGGAACTCTGATTCATCCAAGTTGCCATTTTCATCTAGACTTGTGAAACAAATAGAGTGAACAACGTCGTCATAAGTAACTGTGATCTGAGATATGACACCTTTTGGTTCATACGTCCACAAGTCTCCACCACGACCTCCCCATGGACCAACACGCAGTTCACTTTTCGCTTGTAAAACAGAAAATAAATTAATTGTTGCAAACCAGATAATTACACAGCGTGCCAAGGATAGTGCCATCTTCCCGGCCTGCGTCTCTCTTTAGCTATCTTAAGTGTTATTTTTTGTGCGGGTATCTACTTCATTTCTGTATGCCATTAAATAGTACTCCTCCGCTCCTCTATCTCCATACTCCCTGCGTCCCACAATAGTATAAACTTTTTGGCCCGGCACGGAGATTAAGGTAAAAAGTGATAAAGGTAATGTGTTGTGAGTGTAAAAGTAAAATAGGAGAGAGAATGAGTGGAGAGAATAGTAAATTTAAAAAGTGTTGTGAGTAGAGAAAAGTGAGTCCCATTTCCATTTTAGGAAAGTATAGATTATTGTGGGATGCCCAAAATGGAAAATTTTATAGATTATCGTGGGACTGAGGGAGTATATTTTCACTCTATTCAAGATATTACTTTTTACTCAAACTGATATAAATGAACTGTTGCAGGCTAGCTAGCTGTTTGACAGTGTGAACTCGTGTGACAAGGTGCGTGCCAATTTTTTTGGATCCTGGAAAATGATTTGACTTTGGATTCTTCATCATTTAAAAATGTCTTACAGATCATATTAAGATATTAAGTTAATTACAAGGAAGATAAAAATGAGATTTAGTTAACAAGAAAGAGTCTGTCTTTTCATAATTATATTGCAACTTGCCTGCAAACATGTTGAATAGAAGCTACTGAGCAATAAGTTCTTAACGTGAACTCGTGACAGTATGACTACGCTTTTGAGGATTTTCAATGGGGCTTTTGGGGGCGGTGAGGAGCCATTGCAGATATGGTTTCATGCACATGCAGATATCTTAGGTTGCGTTTCAAATGCCGATATGTTCCCCGGATCCCATGTGAACTTGTGACAGTGTTAACAATGGAGTAATTATAACAGAGTACTGGCAATATGTTGCAGATATATAGAACTAAGACATACTCCCTCCGTCCCGGTGAGGAGTATCTGGTTGCGTTTCAATGCTCGCTCAATCCCAGCAAAGTAGCTGAAAAGTCTTAACATAAGTTCTCCGGTTCTTGTTTCTTGTTAATCAAATAGTTGGTTAGTTAAAATGGATGAAAAATTCAAATTCATATGGAGCTTTCTTCATATTACATAAAAGGAATGAAAGTTTCGTGTAGCTAGGAAACTTAGATCACGCAATAGGCAAAGGATGTGAGTACAGATGTGTCTCACAACTGTCCACACATCCACAGATAATGCAGCGGAATAAAGTAAATAAAAGCAAATTAAATGCAATAACTCAAGAGTTATATACGCTTACTGATCTGTGTGATCAGCAAACTAGGCTTACGCCCAAAAACCTTTCACTATAAAAACTTTTGTTTCTTACAAAAACAAATAAGTGAAAAACTAAAATATGAAAATACTAAACAAGTTCTAATCACCTTCTACGATATGAACAACTCCCCTTTCCCAAGTAGGACTTATTCAATCAGAAGTAAAACAAGAGAACTTTATAAAAACCTAGATGTGAGTTACGGATGTAAGCTCACAACCTAAAATCAACAAGGACGTATGCAATGAAGAATGTGTGTTTTTCTCTCTAAAAACCGTAGCTTCTCTTTGTGCTGAATGCCTTGTATTTATAGTGCACCATTGAGAAGATCTTCATGCAATCGACCTCTTCCATTGTGAGAATCCTTTTCCTGTATAAAAACATAAACACACTCACAAGGAAATCAAATATTAGTAGGTTAGTCCTAATATAAAACTATGTACATAAATAAAATATATTTACCATATTTACAATTCCTAGTCAAAGTAATATACTTATAAATCTCCATGAAAGTCTCAAAATCTTCGTACCATAATAGAAGTCAAATTAAATAGGAAACAAGTAGTTCCCTAAAAGCTCACGCTTTCAATCTCCCCTATTTTGGACTTTCTGGTCAAAAACCAAAGATTTATAACAAACATAATTTATGACCACGTAATATAGAAAAAACATAACTCCCCTGAATGGATGTGTGTCCGGATGTGTATACACATCCACACATAAAAACTGCAAAACAAGAATTAGAACATAAAACCAGCAGTTCATTAAGCAAAAGCACAAAACCATTCAGCCATGTCCTAATTAAAGCTATTACAAACCATTGTTTTAAAAACTAAGAACTAAAGCAGAAAATTAAAAATTGTCTTTAACAACCATCATAGCAAAAAATCAAAAAAAAATTTCTCCCCCTAAATCACAGATCACAATGTCTCCACTTAAAACTGAAACCGGCTTTAGCAGACGCATGTCAGCCAAGCATCCCACTTTTCATTTCCGCATCCATCTCCCCCTTTTTGACTAGAAAGTTTTGCATGCCATCGAATGAGATTGTCCCTAAGAGCTTTCGGGATTGTTGCGTACGGGCAATGGAGGCTTGAGCTTGAGCTTCAAATTTTCTTCTACAATTGCGGCATCTAAGTCCTTCATCCGAGCAACAAAATTCTCTTCGTATGTGACACCGTATGTGTCCACATCTTCATGCATACCAATCTCGTGAACCGGTACCCCAAAGGAAGATCCACATGTCTTTGCTAGGGCCCAGTTCCAGGTCTTAGATTCCTTAAACAGGCAAAATTGTCAACAATTTCTTCTCCTTTTCAGGCTTAACAACCATTAGCAATGAGGATTTGGGAAATCAAGGAAGGATAGGGTAAAGACCATTTCTTTGATGGAGACTCTCCATAATCACAAATCTTTCAAGATAAAGTCACCAAAATTAATGTGCTTCTTAATTCCCAATGCAGAAAGAAGCAAGGCTTGCACCCTAGTAATCGAGGTTTTATTATTGGAGGGCAAAGATTGGCAACAAGGATGGAGTGAAGAAAAACAAGAAAGAGAAGATAAAGATCCACTCCCTAAATCCTTAGGCTTCACAAAGCCAAGAAGTTACTTTGCCATGTGTAATGGCAGTTCACAAGTTCATCATCCTCAATAGAAACCAATTCATCCAAAAATCATTTAACCTAAGCAAATCAATGATCACGGAAGGGGTAAAAGGGACAAACACTCCTCTAACATAGACGAGAGGGAGGAGAGGAGTAGTTTTTATCTAATCCCTTAGGCAAATTAGCATAAAAACTCATAAATCATTTTAGGATAGAAGGGAAGGGGATGATCAACGAGTTAAGAATAATCCTCTTTCCTCAAAGAATTTGTCCATCCCAAGCTTAGCAAAAGATTCCCTATCCCTTTTCATCTCTATAACAAAGGCTTTGGAAGAAATTAAGGCAAACCTATCGATGCCTTTTTGGTTAAAAATTTTTGGAAAAGGGTTTAAGGGAAGAGATAACGTAAACAAGAAGACATACCCTTTTCAACTTTCTTCCTTGTAGATGTGCGTCTCGGATGTGGGCACATCCTCGGACACATCCTTTGAAGTGGAATGGGACTTGGATGGATTCTATCTCGGTGTCATCGAGCAGAGAGGAGTCTAACTCTTGGTCTTCTTTTTCTTGATCAAACTCTTCTCTCCCTAACTTGTAGTTCTCATCGAGATGCGGTGTGTCATCACTATCATAACTAGAATCGCCTCATCATCAATGGGCTCTAAATCAAGAATGTGACCACCTTTTTCTTACCCTTTAAATCCATTAAGATTTTAGCTAAGGGCTCTTCATCACTAAAGGATATAAAGTCCTCAACAGACTAGAGACGAGGAACAGAGGGCTCAACAACAGAGTGCATATATTATCCTCGAAGGTGAAACAATAGTGGGGATAATGGGATCCGATGGTATTATTGGAGAAGATGGAGCAATAGGATCAACATGGAAAACGAGAATCAACATGGGAGCATCCTCAACAGGAGTAATGGGATCAACATGGGGAGTATTATCGGAGGGGGAATTGCAGGACAGTGGTCAACAACCAAGGGAGGAATAATTGGGGTTGAGACTTAGTCCTAATCAGAGGAGGAATTACCTCTTCTTCTTCTTCATCTTCTTCAAGAGCAATAGCAGTAGAGGGCTTCCCGCCAGGTTTTTGAAGATTCTTGGCCTTGTCAGCTTCTGACAATTTGCGACCCTACTGCAACGACGAAGATTTCTGACGGGCGGTGGAGGAGCAGCTATAAGCTTTGGGGGTTTAGCTTGGGAAAGCTTCCTCTTCTTGGTTGAAGAAGGTTCCACCGAGGTTGAGACAGGGCGACATCCGATGGTGGGATCACCGAGAGGATGGAGCCTTAGGGTTTTCAGCAACCGGTTCCAATGTGGGGGATTTTGGAGAAGAAGCTTCCATTGAAGGATCAGACGAAGGCGATGGAGAAGAAAATTCCGCAAGAAATTTGGAAATCACAAGGAGGTTTAAGACAAATGTAACCCTCGCCTTTAGCTATTGAGATGGGGAGCAATGTCAAGAACGTCTTCCTCTTCCTGATGTTTGAATGATCGGCCATTCGATTTGATGGTAAATTTGGGTTAGGTGAAGCCGGTTAATGGGGAAATTAAAAGCAATGGTGTTGAGATCAAGGTGTGCGAAAGAGAGAGGGAAGAGCAAGAGGAGGTTTTGTCAAGGTTTATGGTGGATGGGATGGATGTGAGTGCTCACAAATACTCACAAGGCTCACCCTTTCCTACTAAAATTAGGAAACCTTCTCCGTAAAGGTTTAACACGGCACAAGATCCTTAAGAGATCTCCAACCTGGCCAGAAACCTTTCGGAGGTTACTACACACAAGCACCTTCCAAGAAAATAAGTGGATTAAAATAAATCAAGATTTTGTAAGATTTCTTATGGAAAACAAAAAATTACTTCGGCATATCTTTATTTAAAAATGTAATCCCAAAAGGATTTTCCCAACCTTTTCAAACAAGCGGATTGATACACACCTCTTTTCTTTCATAAAAGATGATTGGAGATCAAAAACCTATATAATCAAAAGAATGAACTAGGAAAGAAAATTAATTATCTAGCACATATTTACAAAGCTCCTATATGTCCTAAAAATGCAATATGTCTAGCATGATGCAAACACACAGGTGATGAAAATATTCTCAGTTTATGGATGTGGCATAGGATGTGAGTCACATATTGGGACACATTTAGATTACAAAAAGTCAATGAGCAATAATCCAAT